>CAAKHD010010935.1:262983-275294 GCA_901007705.1 Fistularia tabacaria | reverse complement strand
AGAAATCTCTGTGTGCTGCTCTCTCTCTCTCTCTCTCTCTCTCTCTTCTCTCTCTCTCTCTCTCTCTCTCTCTCTCTCTCTCTCTCTCTCTCTCTCTCTCTCTCTCTCTCTCAATCTCCATACATATAGTTATACAGTATATTCATTCACGCAGTCATTTACGCTGCATTGATACTTGATACCTTATACTTCTTCTTTATACTTGATTTTTGCCACCCTTGAAATATTGTATTTTTACAAATGTTCTTGCGTCGCAAAGAAAATTTGATATCAGTTGAAAAAATATCACCGGTTCATCTTGACAATGAGCAATAATTACAGTTTGATTTATTTGCCTTCTAACTTGTGAAGTCTTAAATTAGAAGAGTTGCTGGAGCTTGTCAAGCAACTCCTGGTTGTTTTTAAGTAATGAATTAAAAATATGTAAAACTTCGATTATTTATTGCATACTGCGTCTTTTTTTCCAATCAATATGTTGACAAAAAGCATAACCTTATTCAAGGGGTGATTTTTTTTTTTTGTGTGCTCGCTCTTCCAAACACTGTGGGAATATGTTTGAGTTGGATCGGGGGCATCTGTATTTCACAGCACTCAACATCCTGAATAACACAAGTTACAAGTTACTCACATCATTACATGTTACATTTAATGTCTCCAAAAAGACAAAAGACAAAGACACACACACACACAAACACACACACACACACACACACACACACACACACACACACACACACACACACACACACACACACACACACACACAAACACAAACAATATTCAATACCTGTTAAAATCTGCACAAATTCCAGCATCTTGTCTTGGCTCTCAGGCCGGGTCCAAATTACGAATGGGGATTGACACCATCGACCTTCTGTGGTTCTGAATTCATTAAAATCTACCAAATCAATAAAGTTCAAGCTTATCAAATCACATCTGGGTGGTTTGGGGGGACTGGGTGGGCCTGTGAGATTCAGGATGGTGCACAGATGAGTTGTTAAGAGAAGTTTTTGGGGGGTTGAATTAACTCATATCCTCATATATTACCTGCTGGAGTGGCATTAAGTGCAAATAAATCAAAGTGTTGGTCAGGGATTATGAGGAAGCAAACTACAATTTATCTAGCAGAAAAGAGGTCATGTTAAAATTAAAGCAACAAAATGTCATGCACCAGACCTCATGCATTTTAGAATTGAGTAAAATTAAGTTAAGCAATTAAAGCAAGTCTAGTTACGTTGGGGTTTTTTGACCCACCTCGACAAAGAATGATAGCTCAGCCATGAATGGAGTTTTTGGGAAAGTCCAAAAAAGCAGACCTCCCTTTCACAGTCACATTTGGCATCTCCTCATGGGGGATGTGCCCAGTCACCCAGGATATGAAATCTCTTGAGAATGTTTCCTCACCCTGTTTGGATGAAGCCCAGTCAGGGAGACATCCTGATCAGGTTCCAGAACTAATTCTGACAGGTCTTTTCAACCCAGCGGGGCTATGTCTCTGTTACCATAGCCTCTGAGAGGTTTGGCTGCTGCTACAGTTGCTGTGATCAGAAGCTTCCTGTATCACTATGATAGTGAGAATGGGAAGTATGGTTCCAGCATCAGTCCCCATTAAATTCCAATTTAGATACTAAAATCTTTCAACTGAAGCATCAGCTTTCAATCCACAACGGGTGATACTATAATATTTTTATCCAAGAGGGAATATTGATGAATGACTTAGGGGTGTAAACCGTTCAATGAGACTGTAAAAATAAAGCTCTCAGTTGGTGTAATGTTGAGGTCATATATTGTCTTCTGCGAAACCTCCATCCTTATTCCATGTGAATAATGTAGAACAGTTCTTCAGGAACTCCTTTTTCTGAAAGACTTTGTGGCTTTCACCGTAAACACGACATAGGTGGATAGCTAATCTTTGACTTCGTCGAGTAGAAACACCCACACCCACAAAGTCTGCAGGGAGTATTAACAGACGGGCACAGGCGACCAAAAAAGGAGGTCCAATTGTTTACGCTCCTGCTTTCCAGACCCCGCGATAGTAGATATTTGGTTCAGGTTTTCTGTAAACTAAGCAGTCTGTGCTTCAGAACAAGTCAGAGCTAGTTTAAGTTATAAAGACTACGATGTATGTTTGATGAAGTATCGAGGGTGGAAGTAACAAAAAAAAAACCACAAACACACAGGTAACAGTTGTCTGTTTGACAACTGTTGGTTAAATGGCCAAAAAACACTTTCCAGTGCATGTTGAGTGGGAAGGGATGAAAGAAAAATGAAATGTCTGTGTTTAGTATAGTTATCCATTTTGGATACATTCATGTGCTGTCGATGTAATAATAGAAATAAATATTGTGATTGGTGCTTAAGTTGGAAATACTTTTGTCAAATATCAGCAGGGAAAGAGTCTGGATCCTTTAAACGCTAAAGTGTACTTTGAAGGACCTATAAAGTGTTCTGTTTTAAATGAATATATATTCCCCCCTAGAATTGAGATGTTTCCCCCAAAACAGTCCTAATATTCTAGCAGTGACTGTTAGCATTTGAGCAAATACATCACATATTGCATTTTGGGAGACAAAGGAGGACTTGCCACTGTTTGCATTCCCCCCTTAATCAAGTGCTGTCTATGGACATTGAAAATAAGCAGGGCTGATTATAAGCAACAGAGGCAGAGCTGAAAAGGAGGAGGAAGAAGAAGAGAGCATGGGATTGTTCTGACATGCTAGACGGCCTGTTCCATTGCTCCCTCTTTTCCATGGAAGACAAATTTGCTGTGTCTGTGGGAGGAAAAATGCAATCTCATGTGACATGAGAAATATCCCCATAATACAACAATAATGCAATGCAAAGATAATCGCCATAATATTATTCTCCCTTTATCATATCAGGCTGGGAAAATTGGAAATCCATAAAATAAATAATGTTTACAGCCGAACTGCCTGACTTGTAATCGGCTTATGTGCAATTTACATAAAACTCACAGTCCCTTGCAGTCACCCTGATTATGATATTTAAGACAAGCAGCAAATAAGAAAAAAGGCTTTGCAGCCGACCCTTAGCGGAAGCCTGGTGACAAGCTTTGTCAAATACGGAGCAAACACACACACAAAAAAAAAAAAATCAGCATTTTTTTGCCATTTTCTAAAAATGACATCTGTTCAGAGTTTGGACAGTGGAATTTAAGTGGAACTTATTAATTCATAACCAAGTACAGCTAATTATTAATTTCACTATTCATCATCTAAAAGCAGTTTAACATTGAAGATAAAATGCTGCTTGGTTTGAACGAGCAGGTCAACCCCGCTTGTTGGAATGCCAATAGAAATTAACATCATCAGCACTTTGGTGTGTTTTTTTTTTTAACCTGAGTGCTTTGAAAACCAAAACAAGAGAACTAATATATGATGATGATGACGATGATCATGATGATGAGTATGACGATGATATTAATAAGAGTAATAGTCATTTATTATCTTTTTGATTCAATGTTTGCATCAGGTCTGTGAGTTTTGTTGGAAAAGATCACATTATTTATTGAAAAATTAATGTACAAAATATTAAAACAGGCTGGCAGAGAAAAAAAACAAAAACCTGTGCTATGACAATGAAGAGTGTGACTTAAAATGTCCCAGTGAAGCTTGCAGTCCACTCTATATACCAAACAATTTATGTGGTTACCCCTTGCCAACAATTTAATGGCATCAGATGAAAAATCTTGAAGTGCCGAACAGTCATCAGCAAAAGATGGCAACTGCTGCCGTCCGAGGCAAAATGTTGTCCAACTGGAATTAACCAAAAATAAAGCCCTAATTCAAAATATAAATAAATAAATGAATAAATATATGCAGGCTTACACACATGCATCCAGTACATGGAGGCATACATTCATACGTACATAAATAACAATAATAATAATTATCTTATCTTAACCACGATGCCTTTTACATCTTTCTCTATGCTCGGTGTTCTCGGGATGCCACAAACTCTATACCTTGAATTCAAGAAAGATACGTTTACAAACACATCTCAGTAAGGCCTTCACCTTCCTGATATATTTCATCATTGCTATGATAGGCCTGTGTGCATCGTCCCATTGGCTTCCCTTGTCAATTTTGAATTTCAGTAACTCTAAATGGCTCCCTGCGGTTTAAAAAAAAAATGAACGAATATTTCATTTAAATGTATTTTATTTTACTTCATTCATTTAAAAACATTTAATTTTTAAATGTGACGATTATGGTGATCTTGTAATCTAAAGAAAAACTATTTTTGCCGCATGAACTTTGTTAAAGCAAACATCGCGCACGCCTCACAGATGACAGTGTGAAGATGAAGGTGACGGCATATCGCCCCGATATGCAGACGCTGTGCGCTGAGGTTCAGGAGCAAAAATAACAGTAACCAAGTATGATAAATATTTTAATTGCCTATTATTTTGCATTTATTCATATCTTGTCATTGTTCAGTGAAATAGACCTTTTAGAATTCAGGTTGACAGTTGACTGCACGCGGCAGTAAAAGGAAGACAGCACGCATAGAGACGATGGCTTTTTTGTTGTTTTGCTTAAAAGTAACCTTCAACCCAACGTCTTTTTTTCTTTTTCTCAAAATATTTTGTTGCATGCAGAAATGTAATTTCATGCAACAAATATTTTGTTTACACATAGCATTAAGGCAAAAAAAAACAAAAAAGCAAAACATAAATGCCGTGATAATTCATTTTAAATTTCAAAAGGGTTGCGTGGCTCTCGGTGTTTTCTTTACTATTCGGAAACGGGTCCAAATGGCTCTTTGAGTGGAAAAGTTTGCCGTCCCCCGGTATGACACTTTTGAGTGCAATGGACAAAGCATATGTGCTCCATCCTGGACAAGGGACAGTCCTATGATCAGACCCAAGTTAAATATATCACTGAGAAACACCTATATTAAGGCTATATTAAGCCTAGCCGTTGCCATGTCTTTAAAACTGAAGTGCCAGCCAGCATACCTTTAGTTACATGATGCCATGGAAGCTTTGTGGTACAGGAGTATTTTATTATCATGCTGAAGCCATTGTCGAAAGTCTATGAAGAAAAATAGTGAGATAGTCAACGCTTTTTCTGTGCCTGTAACCTGTTAAGCAATCACTTCAGGGCTAAGCGTCATGTAGCTCCCTCGCAACAATCCAGTCAGACACAACCGAGTGTTACAACTGGAATATAAGACTGTGTTCCTTTACTTTAGCTGGTCCGGCATGTTTTTTTGTCCAGTGTTATTTGCAGGAACTCCTTTAAAATTCCCCCTTCAGTTGGGTGTCCTATAAAAGGTACGTCATGTTGCAATGGTTTTCAGACCCTCTTTCGCATGCTATGATTTTCATAGAAAGATAAGAAAACAAGAGATAGCTGGTGCATCCACTGGCCCTGTGAGTGCTCTTGTAACTTTCAAATTTTCATTGGATTGTTGCGACTTGAGGCATGAGGCTGAACATTGACAACCAATCCATTATTATATACCCTTGATCTTCCTTAAAGGCATTAAAATTGAGTACTCGACAAAGTTTATCCAATGGCAGGCCACATATTCTACTTGTTGAATTCTACAGAATTCAGTTGCAGAAAAGGTTATACTTAAAATAAAACAAATTAGTGAGATATATAAAATACATAATGATGGATATTTACATAGTAAGCCAAAAATAAGCGAATAAAAGCAATTAAAGAGATGTTGTTAAGTGGACTTTTTGTAGCTGATATTATAAATCCTAGTTTACAGTATTTAGTACAGCATTTTTTAAATTTTCTTTAATGCAAAAAGAAAATGTCCTGGAGAAGAAGCTGCCTGCCAAACATTTCATTTCTGCTAAAAGCTAAATGCTTAAACCTGCTGTCTCACGGAGAATCATTACTCAAAAAGAAGCGTTTATTACAGACCTAACTGTAACAGGAAATGTACTATTAAGTAAATAAATGAAAGTGATCCCCGGTAACCAAGGTGTTACTGTTATATTTGGTCAATATTCTCACCAGTTACATAAAAACGATAATAGAATCTCTCAACATATGTTAGTTTGTATACATTTGTCAAAAAAAACTTTCAATCGTAGGAGACCATTGTTGTTTATGTCACAACGTTGTCCGGGTAGTGACATCACAAGATATATACTTGTCTCGGTCCCGTTTATTTTACCGTACGGTGCAAAACGTTTAATCTGTGCAACCCCTCCTACTTGAACCTGAGAGAGATGCTAGCAACGGTGGATCAAGTTGAAGAGAGAAGTCAAAATCAGCTTCAAAATGTCAACCAACAAAGATGCTAAGAGGCTAGAGTCGGTAAAAGTCACTGATGTGTGTGGGGCAACTGCATTGCTACGCTAACGCTTATTGTCACATGTGCAGCTTCACCTTTGCTCAGCTGCCTAAGATCTCACGCTTAAGATAAAAGTGGGGTCTTTTCAAACCAAAGCAAAGACAAATCAAAGCTTTCAAAAATCAGAGGCGCTGTCATGCCTGTTTTTTAGAGGCAGCCTTTAGCAATAAAAAGGTGAACACTGTTCACTTTGGCTTCAATAAAACTGTACTTGCTTTATATAAAAAGTGTGTGTGTGTGTGTGTGTGAGCGTGTGAGTGTGCGAGTGTGCGAGTGAGTGAGTGAGTCATCACACATATGAAAACAAGTGCATGTGTACGGAGGCAGTGTTATAAACCTCTTTCAGCAGCAAAAAATATGTGACCTGTCTTTGTCTTGTTGCACTCACAGAAATCATTTGTTTCTACTTTCAACCCAGCTGACATTCCCTCCCAGATTTAGCTGAAGCAAATACGAGGGTAGAAGTGGACTTTTCTACTCAGAAAGGAGGGGATTTAATGATATTAATGATATTACAAGCTATTAGACACATCCAGGAGCACTATTTCAATCCATTTTAATAATGACCGGTCATTGTCGTCTCATCGGCAGAGAACGCAGTGATTGTTAGGAAACTGTTGTTTGGTTGAAACAGTTTGTTATAAAGACAGGACTCAATCATCATTCATCCATTCGTATGTTCATTCATTCATGCATTCATTCATCCATTCATTCTCTGTACCACATGTCCTGCAAACAGGGTCACTTGGGTGTTGGAGTCAATCCTGGCAAACGACGGATAGGAGGGGCTTCGGCTTGCCTTCTACTTCACTCACAGTTTTGACATGAAGTAACATTTGACAATACAATTACAACACAACACACACATATCTGAAAATCCCTACCACATAGCAAACCTTTATACACAGTTATAACAGTTCATGAATTCACATCCTTTAGTTACATACCTCAGCCCTTGGCCTATCACATCCCAGAAGCCAACAGGGATGCCACTATATATTTGATTATTGTGTAAATGTTATGGCGTGGCAGACCCTTAGGGGCGTGGCCTCTCACCCCACAGGACTACGGGCTGGGGGTGTGGTTTAGGTCGGGGGCATTCTGGTACAAGGAAATTGACAGTCAGTTTCGTCTCTGCAATCCTTCCTTCACACACCGCATTGGTGACCCCGTTCTGGACATGTCTGACTTGGACTGAGTGTGCGACCGCACTTCAGCCATGTGGCCCTGACTCCCACAGCTGGCCGATCCCATTGCGGCTTCAGCGCTCCCGGAGTTCTGACAGAGCGACCCGGCCTCCTGGTTCCAGCACATTGAGGCACATTTCCACCTGCGTGGAATCGTCTCGCACTATGCCAGGTACTTCCCTTGTTGTCACTGCGCTGGACCAGCGGTCCACGAGCCGAGTTTTTCAGCTTTTGCGTGACCCACCGCAACACGGTGATTACGGCACCCTCAAACAGCGTCTGCTCTGGAAGTACAGTCTGTCTGCCGCGGAGTTCTGCTTTTTCCACCGGCGGTTTGGCAGCAAGGTTCGCCGCTGCTTCCAACCGTGCTCCTTCATGGTTCCGGGTAGATCCAAGGCCGGTGCTCGAGTTGCAGCTGTGGATGCCGGCGGACACACCGAGCTGCTGTTCATCAGGGACTCGGGTCAAGAAGGTTGTGTGGTGGACTCTGGCTCTCAGAAGAGTCTGCTACCCCAGACAAGCGCAGACACACAGGTTTAGGGCCGGCGGCCCGCTTCTGAGCGCAGGAAGGTAGCCCTGACCTACTCTATAACGTCTCCACTGGCCATCCCTGCCCAGTGGTTCCAGTGGCCTGGCATCGTCGTGTGTTTGACTCAGTTCACTCCCTCTCACATTCGGGGGTCCGGGCGTCAGTGAGGTTGGTGTGTACAAAGTTTGTCTGGCCTGGCATCTATAAGGACGTTGAAGAGTGGGCGGCTCCATGTGTGGCGCTAAGATTCACAAGCAAGTTAGGGCGCCCCTTAACCTGTCGCTTATTCCGGCCAGATGCTTTGACCATGTCCATGTCAACCTGGTAGGCCCTCAACCTCTTTCGCAGGGTTCCACACACCTGCTCACCATGATTGATCGGACCACCAAGTGGCTGGAGGCTGATCCACTGTCCTCCCCGGGCGCTTCTTTCTTCCTGGGTCGCTTTTTCGGCCCCCCATCAGACATCACTTCCAACAGAGGTCCACAGCTGGTGTCTGCACTCTGGTCGGCACTGCCAGGGTCATTGGGGGCAGAGGTACACCATACCACCCTCAAGCTAACAGTCTGTGCAAACGGTCCACAGATCCCTCAAGGAACCGCTGTGCCTGCGCTCTCAGATGGCAACTGGGTGGACTGTTTACCGTGGGTTATGCTGGGGCTGCATTCAGCACCTAAGAACGACCTCAATGCGTCACCCACCGAGCTGGTTCTCGGTCAGCCTCTGCAAGTTAAGAGAGAATTTTTGCCTGAGCGAGCTGCTCCCCCGCCCCGTCCGGCCACGGATCCTCTCTTGCCCAGCAGTTCTAAGGTTCCAGGCCCCATTCACCACTGTTTTCCGCAGTCTTTTGTGCCTGCAGAGCTCATGCTGGCTCAGTTTGTGTTCGTCAGACATGACGCTCACCTCTTCAATCCCGTTGCGATGGGCTGTTCCGGGCTCTGGAGAAGGGCATTAAGAGTTTTGTCCTGATATGGGTGGCATAGGGAGCGGGTCATGCTGGACTGGCTGAAGCTGGCACACAGGGTGGCTGGAGAAGTTTTCTTCTCAGATTATCTGCCAAGGTCACTCTCCTTCCAGTGCCCCAGCAGCGCCTCCACAGGTCCAATGTCCGGTGACTAAGCAACCTAATGGCAGGCTGCTCAAGCCCCCCATGAGGGGTATTCGGGGGTGAGGGGTTGAGGGGTTGGCGGGGGCGGGGGGTTGTATGGCGGACACTAAGGGGTGTGGCCTCTCCCCCACGGAACTACGGCCTGGGGGCGTGGATTAGGTCAGGGGCATTCTGGTACGAGGAAGTTGACTGTCAGTTTGTTATTGATGTTTAAGAAATAAAGTTACAACTCGCCTTCGTATCCGCAATCCTTCCTTCACTGCATGGTGCCACCATGCGACTCACACCCAGGTCTGATCAGCCTGTGTCTTGTGAGTAAATGACCTAAACACCCATTGAAGTCAGGGCACACAACTGATGATGGGTCATGCGATCTCTGCAAATTGTTCCCCACCCAGAGGGACACGTGCAACACTACACAATGGTCGCGCTGAAATTTAGGGACCTCTAACAACTAGTCCTTTTCAGAATCCTATCTACTGAAGAAGAAAATTTACAACCATATACAGTTTCTTTGTGAAGACATTTGTCAGGACATGTATGGGGCCACTCAGGGTCATTTGTTGATCTCTCCTGTCTCCTATCCCCTGCTGATCATACTTTCTTGATCATAGTTTCCTGACCTTAATGACTCCTATGTTCTTTCGCTCCTCTGTGATCTGCCTCTGCCCCCTACAGCGTTCACCCTACTGTGTAAAGACCGTTATCTTCAGCTCATGACTGACAAGAACATAATCCACTTTATGATCTTACGGTCTGTCAGCAGCTCTGGGACTAGGTATATCTGTTCTCTGGCCCATCAGTCTAGGTCTGTTTCTGGTCCCAGACCCACTCTGTGTCGGCGGGCTCACCATGTTCTGGACCCTCAAATAAACTCACTACACCACAGCAAACCTGGAACTAGACTGGGGCCTTTTTTCCTCAAAACTGTCCGTTTGTCTGTCCGTCTGTCCATCCGTCTATGTAACGATTCATTCACTCACTTACACTTCTGGACATGTTAGAGTCTTCAATTGACCTCCTGCTTGTGTTGGATTGTGGGAAGGAAACTGGAGAATGCGAGAACGGACACAAAATGAACATGGACTCCATACAGAAAGGCCCCGGTTGGAAACAAAGCAGAAATCTTTGGAATGTAAGGCGGGGATGCCCAATAGGTTGTTTTTCATTATCTTAAATTTTCAGAGTGCTCTAATGTGACACACATTTTTGCTCTCCATTTAATTTTCCTCCGCAGGCAATAAGATGCCAACGACGGCTCCGGTTTGTGGGTTTAATATCACAGAGAGAGTCAGTTTTGCAAGATCAGATTGATAAGATCAAACCCAATCTCAACTTATGACCGGGCCAATTTTATTAAAGCTGAAACCTTTGCCAGGAACCACTGTAAACCCAGAAAGCCGTTATATGTGTAACAGAAAATATATAATAGCCACCATCATAGATAACACAGATTAAATGTTAATGATGTACAGTAAGACACAAATAAGCCCCTCTAACAGTAAATGATCATGTCCTCATACTAAAGTACCTTTAAGTAGATGCTGCCATGATAAGTGAGACACGGAAAAAGAGAAGAAACATCTTTAGGATTCAACTGATAAGTAAATGAATGGATGAATAAATCTATCAATCTATCAATCAATCAATCAATCAACCAATACATACAAACATACACATGTAAATATTGATGGATGAACCAAAAGCATGTTTACCCTACAAAAAAAAAAAAAAAAAAATTCTAGCAAGAGTGGAATTGTGTCAAAAAAAGACCACAAATGTCATTTTATCAAACCAAATCTCAGTTTGACAGGCGAACCACTTTATAGTGCAGGTAGTCATGGCAGTCACAATGGGACCATTTCATCATGCCTGGGTGTAGTATGTTAGCAAAATAATACACCAGGGCAACATTTTACTGATTTACAGATGCAGGGAGGCCATATCTGTGCTCGGGATTTTTATTCGAATTTAGAGAAAGAAGTGAAATTAGAAAAAAAAAAAAATGAAGTGTACAAGAAGTCCATGGAGGGGGTCCTTTACAGTGAGATGAATTTTGTTTTCTTTTGCCATTTTTGAAGATGAAAAGCTGCTTTCAGAAGCGTGTTGCAACAATGAAAAGACCGTTTAATGCTAATATGCAATTGGATAGTGATTGGATGGCGCGGAAATCTTAGTCATGTCAATGCAAGAGAGAATATTAACCATACCTAAATTTATCCAATGACAGCACATATGAAATTGGTTGTACATATGAGGGACAAAACGATGTGTGTAGAACATAAAGCCCATCCAGTATACAACAGTCTATTAAGAAGATAAGGGAATGATAACACGCTTCAATGAGAAGAACAGTTGAATGAGTTTGCACTGAATAAATGGCACATTTGACTATAAAGGACAGTGTTAAATTGAAAATTCACAAATGGCTTAATAATTAACATCAAGAAGCAGGACAGTTAAGAACTGTGAGTCCCTCTCCAGAGTGGGTTGAGATGCAAAGCGGTGATACCACACACTCCCAGCAATAATTCAGTCATTTTTTTCTGTTTTCATCTGTCCATATCTGTTTTGGATTAACTTGATTGTATGCATTATAAAAGAAAGAAAGACGAAATTTCTTTGAAAAGTCCAACTGGATGTTCATCATTCCCAGACCGAAGAAAGAGAACACTGCGGATAGAAATTGTAGAGGAAGTTGACTATCTGGCGCTGGGAGTGGCGAAGTGCTATACTTCAAATCAAACCAGCCATAAGAGGTATGTCTCTGAGTTTCCAATTAATACTGTTAGAATATCGGTTGTCTGTTGCTAAGCATTACAAAAGCATTACACTTTTACACTGGCCAGTACTAACATAAATGCTACCTGAATTTGGGAGGTGCCACCCGCTCAAAATTGTGGTTATTTCCTACTCGTAAGATTTTATGGATTTTTTTTTAAATATGCACATATATTTTGATTGTTTAGTTTATTAGTTTTAGTTCAAGGAACTTAAAGCAAGCTTTTGCTATTTCTTCTCTATGTCCTTCACAGTAGAAGGAAGAGGCCGGAGTGGTTTGACTCACAGCTCGAGCCGAGGCCAAGAGCAGTGATTAGTTCGGCATCCATCATGTTATAATGTTGTTTTGTTTGACACTTTTCCA
>CAAKHD010010935.1:185483-257983 GCA_901007705.1 Fistularia tabacaria | reverse complement strand
TAGGAAGTTTTGCACTGCGTTTCTTTGATAGGTTGCTCTGTGACATGTTCTGTCTATTGCTTTTAAATAAAAAGAAAGAAAGACAACAAAAAAAATTACTACTAATAGTGGTGACCCAAGAAATTCACCTTGGCAACGTGAAGAGCTGATGCAAGGGTAGCACCAATCAAAGTCAAAGGGTGATGTAAAAATGCAATATAAAACCAACACAGCTTTTCTGTGCACAAACTGAACACCCTTGTCCTGTAAATATTCTACTGCATATTTTTGTTTAGTTTCCTGATTTCTGAATAACAATGAAGGGCAAGCCCCACAATAAACTAACCCCAAAACACATTTTAATTTTTTGCATTTGTTTACTCATTCATTTCATTTTTTTTTTTTGTTCGGCTTTTGTAGTTATTACTGTTGTAATAATTACATACCCTGATGTAATACATACATATATGCGTGAAAAGTGGCCACCTGGAACAATAAATCATCCCTTCTATAAACCCCACATGAAGAAGCTTTTCTGATGGCTCTCAACAAGACTCCCCATAATTTTTTGACATTTAGGAAAACAAAACTAATCAAAAAAAGTGAAATCCGGAGGATAAGAAGGCAATCAATAAATCTGGGTTGATTTAATAAAAAAAACATGTAACTACAAGTATGTAATTAAAATATCAAGTGTGACTGAATTTAAGGTTTAAAAGAAAGTTTGAAAAAGGATATTTTATTTTTTTTATATATGTATTCATTATCTATTCTAATTATCCTGCACTCAGTGTTGCACGGTGGTTAGAACCTATTGCCGCTGTCATTGGGCGAGAGGCGAGTTCACCGTGGACAGGTCAATTCGGGCCTCATATAGAGACAAACAAACATTCACTCTTCCATTCACGCTTCTGGACAATTTAGGGTCTTCAGTAAACCTGCTGCATTTTACTTTCATTGTCATTATCTTTTTCTGTGATGGAAAAGTGTCCACTTTGATAGAGGTCTTAGTTATTAGTGGGAGATTTTGTAAAGAATCTTGTTGAAATCAACTAAACTTGTGAGCTAAGGGAAGCGTCATTGATATCATCAAGCTGATATCAATGCAGACGGTTTTAATAAATGTCATTTGAAAATTCTTGCCACTGCATTGAATAGTCTCTAAATTTTTTTGTACTTTTAATCAATATTTTATTCATTAATCTATTTTTTATTGGAATAAAAAAAAACCAAACAGCATTTCTCTCCATTTTCTATTGTTGGCTGCTGTTTTGGCAACTCTATCAGATATTTCCATTTTCCCAAGGACATTTAACCTGGTGAAGTTTGACTTACAAGACAGATTTTAACCTTCAAATCAAATCCAAACATTGAACCTATGACCTAAAACAAAATCTTTGCAGATCTTGTCCAGGGCAGGAAATTAGGCAAAAGCTTACCTATGGTGTCTCCCTGTTCATGGACCATGGTAGCCAAATCCTTCATGATTTCACTGACATCCAGCATGTCTCTCTGGGGGCAAAAAAATAAAAATAAATACATTAATTAAAAATAAAATACATAGAGGAAATGCAATTAATTAAATTCAGTTTTTGACAAATTACACGAACTGTCGGAATTTCAAATCAGTAGCTGTTCTGTTCACACAATAATCACGTGCATTTGCTTTTGTGAACATAAGCTGCGTGCTTCAATGGTAATTTAGTTAATAGATACCCCAAAGTTGACAATATTCTTTGAACATAAACCAATCACAAGACTAGCAAGACACTCTCTATACAGCAAGTCTTAGCAAAACATGCAGCTCCCTCTTCAATTCATGTGCCAGCAACCAAAATGGCGATATGAAATCCTACCGGGCTACAAACATGGGCTGTATATCTTGGATTGAAGGTTTTAACCCTCGATCTGCCCAATAGACAGACCTCCTTTTATTATTGTCCCACATATTTCAGAATAGCTCCCTCGTTCAGTGGTCTGTATTCTGGAACTGTCTGAGCAGAATCCAACATTAATTCAAATACCAGGATATGGTTTCAACACTTTTCTCCATTTTCTATTGCTTGTGATTTCATCCTGCCTTTTTCATCCCCACCTGACACCTTTTTGCGACCATCCTACATTTTTTTCTTGCCGTCTTTCTCGTCATTTAGATTTTGAAAAGTATCCTCGGAATAAGATCTTAGGTCCACAGGTCCTCTTCTGCCTTGAAGGTCCCCCTCCACAGGTCTAATGTTCTTTCTTTGTTTGCTTTGTCTTAATACTTTTTGATGTCAGTCAGTATGCATTAAGTATATACAGGTGCCGTGATCGATTGGCATAGGGCAACACATAATGATTCTAGGCAGCTGCGGATTTGTACCGTAGAAGTTATATGGGGTATATCCATTGGCTTCATTTTGTGTAAAGATACATCAATGCCGGGCCTTTGTGAAGAAGCTCCTCCAATTTGACTTGGCTTCCTCTGTGGGGTTTCTTAGCATGAAAAGTATTTTTTTATTGAGCCTCTTGACCTTACTGGTTCTCGCTGGGTGATAAGGTGTGAGCCATGGGTACCACAGTATAATTTCACAATGGAAATACAGTCTATTCTCAAACTCCTAACCCTGGTCATGGTAAAGTTTTGCAAGTAATTCAAACAACATGGTGTCAGTCTACATTGGCAGTCGTAGTATGGTGTTTGCTGACTTCTTGGTACATGCATATTCTTAGACAAAGCATGTAACGTGATCCATGGCAAACAGAAAATATTCATATCGTCCCTCAGAGTTTTCTAAATGCAGGTGATTTTTTTGGACACATTCTCAATAAAATATTCATTTTGTCGAACAAACTTCACTGTTTGTGCAAAAACGTCACCATTTTTTTTGTGCTTGATTGCAATGCAACACTTCCTTCTTATCGAGCAGATTGCTGTGGACAAAACTGTCCGCTAAAATATGGTGGACAAGTCTCATCCCTATGGCCCAGGACCAAGTGCACTGGAACTTTGCTGAAGCTGAAGACAAGCTAGAGGGCATCTTTAGACACGCATACAAGCCCCAAGCCTTTATACAGGCTGTAAGCAACCTGTTACACTACTCAAAGAATTTCTGATGGTATGCCTTGCCCTCGATGAGGAACTGAGAACCATACAATTCCACTCTTTTTACTATATCTTGGACTTCAGGGCTAGCATGGTGATCAGGGATGGATATTTGGTTAAGCTTTGGGTAATCCACACACAGCTCACAGTAATCCACACACAGATGTGATGCTATACCTTTTACATACACAAACTGCTGGACATGATTGGGGGAGATGCATTTTTGGATCCATTCTCTATTTACTAGACTCCAAAAATACTCTCTTCTCTTTTTTGAACAGTTTTGGTACAGAAGTCAAAGTGCGTCTCACAGGAGTTTTATCACTCAGTCTAATCTTTAACTGCAGAAAACAAATACATCCTATATGCTGCTTATCTTTTGATTTGAAAATACAGCGCTTTTTTGACGCAACATTTGTCTTACTTGTTTCTGCTGGTCAGGGGTCAGGTGACTGACACAGGGGGGTCCCAAGAGTCCTGTTCAGATGAGTCAAACTGTCAATAATTGTCTAACAACTTGTATCTGGTCAAAGTTTGATAGAGAATAAGGCTGCTCAAACCAATGTGCTGTTTGTGATATTGTTGGCCTTATGTCTTTTGGTAATTGCCCTTAATTTGTTGTACCAGTCTCAATATTGTATGAGGTTGAGAGAAATACTGTGGTTGTTGTCATTTATGACTGGGTCAGTCACTCTGGACCAGTTCCTTCTGCATGGAGTCAATGCTCTTTATCCCCTCTGGGAACCCGTTTGCCTATGCCCACACTACACTTAATTTCTATGGTTACCAAGGCAGATGTGACTTGTAGATGTTGGTCCATTCCATACAAAGACAGATTCACAATAACGTTGCAACAAGTGATGGGAAGATAAACCCTGGCACCAATAAGTTCAACATGTGGACACCTGGTTTAGCGTAAATAAAATTTTAGCCCAACCCATTGTGTTCATGATACATGGGTCTCATTTGCTGTCCTACCGATCGATATGTCATTCTTCCCCGGGAGTTACTTCAGATTCCATACTGAGATTTGTGGAGGACAGAACGCTCTACAACTTTTTTTTCATTTGGAACAAGGACTTGGTGGTTGGTACTCTCAAAGAAACACTCCAACATACACTTCTTACCAATGACGGCTTTGAGGTTTACTTGTCTATGTCATAACAGATGACTGATTTAGCACCTGTGGCTCAGACCTCTGATTTTTATTCCCTTTTTTTTTTCCTATTCTCTCACAAAGAACCACACACGCCTTGTCAGTTAACTCTGCTTGGTTTGGAGCGGACAACTGTCGATTTATGAGAGGCAGGAGTGTCATTTTGGTTCAAGAACATCCTACTCAGGGATTTGTCCTCTACAGCCTCTTAAGAAATAGCCTGCCAACCCACATTCAAAGCAATGTTCACACTGGTCAAATCTTGCTGCGACTGACAGGCTTTTACATTCCCCCCTGCTTTTCATCCTTCATTTATGGCTGGTCGTTGAGATTGAGCTACCGTTTTCCATATTTCAGTCATATATTTCTTTTATACATTGCAGAAAGCCTGTTTTCTTCTTGAACTGTAAACAACAGGTGTTATACAGGTCTTTGGTTTCACACCTCAATATCAAGGCTCTGAAACACTAACTCTGGCTTCTGCTTGTGTCGCTGCCTGTTCTGGAATTCTGTCTGAAGTTTGTATTATATTTGGACTTTAATATCTATTTATGGTCACTGGAAAAACAAAACAAACAAACAAAAAAAAAACACCAGGACAAGCATACCTCAAATGTGTTCAAGTCTGGAAACCAGTTCACACTAGCGCACACACCATATTGAGTCTCCGAAGCTGCATTGTTCACTCTTTCCATTTCTGCTTCCGAACTTCATCTTGCAGAGCCTGACTACATAATTGGACCTGCAAATTTTTATTTTCCAAGCTCAGGTCTTCATATAATATCTGGATGTTGATTGTTGTGTGTTCCTAATTTTTATTCGGTCCCATATCAACACAGTTTTCAGTATCTCTTGTTGCTGGCTCAAGTGACTCTTGCCTTGTCCTTAACTAAGACATGGCGACATCTTCCTCTTCATCATTAATTGTCCACAGATTTACCAATTTAATTGATGAACAAACATTTTGCAATTACATTTTCACAAGGGATTTTTAATTTTCCAAACATTTTTTTTAGCTGTACTCAAAAGCCAGTCTCTGTGACAAACTCCCTAACACCAACTCCAAATCCACTGAGTGTGTGTGTGTGTGTGTGTGTTTGAACAGCCGCAGCCACACCCCAATGCTTCCTGCTCCTTCTACCACTAAACTGTAATTTGCGTTCTTGTCATGTTTAGTACAACATTATTCATTCCAGCAGTGCATCCAGTATTTGTTGCACACTTGGACACAAGATATGGCATCCAGGCGTGCCAATGTTTAAAACAATTGCTTCAATCCAGAAAGTTCAGGTACGTAAGCATGTCATCCTTGCGTGCATGCTTGAGGTTACTTTCTTACAACTGCATGGCATGCACTAATCCTGGTCACATGGTACTTATCTAAACATAAAATTAATTTGAGAGGGATTCAAATTCATACTACAAAGTGGACAATAGTCTCCAGAAAGTAACCAGTCACCCCCAGTAGGCTTGTGGTGGCTCCAATCCTTCCCTCATAGGATGACACATTCATGCGGTGCAATTCGGCATCATTTTTACCAGTACACAAAACTATCCTTTCAGACTAAGTATTCTAACGCAGTGTTGCAACTTCTTTTTTTAACACGTTTTCCCCACTTTTACTCACTTGGAAAATATAAATAAATCTTCCTTTTTCACTCAATTCAATCAGCATGAAATAACTACCATTAAAGTGACATGGCCACAGCATCATACAAATGTTAATGTTTATGTCTATTGCGTCAATTATGGTACACGTGCATCCATTAAATGGCTGTAAAATAAACCTAATAAACCTGCAGCTTAGTCTTTCAAGAGTTTGGCATCTTGAGAAATGTGTGTTAAATTGGAAAACATATCTCAATGTATTGTTGTGGTGCCCTGCAAGGAAGGAATGCGGGTGACTTGGAGTCGTGGATGAGTTCAGTTTTAATCAATGAGCACCAACAATAACAACAGGAAACAGTGTGCTTCCTATATGCCCGCCAGCTTAAGCCACGCCCCCTAGACCCCAGTCCCGCGGGTCGAGAGGCCACACCTCTAAGTGTCCGCCACACAGCCTCGCCCTGAACAACTTGAAGGGTCCCTAGAACACAACTAGTGCCTCACGGGAGGCCTGATCGGCACCAGGCCACTGGAACCACTGGGTGGGGACGGCCGGTGAGACGTCACACAGGACAGCAGGGCTGCCTTCCTGCACCACTACCCCCTCCAGCTTGAGGCACACGGACGGGCTGGTCGGTGGCACATAGTCTAGAAATCCATCCCGACATCCACGGGGCACACAAGTGCACGCGACAGGCAATTCGCAATGGGGTTGGCCTTCCCTGAACCTTGCTAAATGTCCATTGTAAACTCAGAAATGGCCGCAAGTTATTGCTACTTCTGGGCGGGCAGCCTTCCAGAAGGAAACGGAAATAATGTGTCGCCAAATGCAGGGCCAGCAACTACCTGTCAAAAACATTATACTTGCGTTCACTCTCCTGGAGTTTGCGGCAAAAGAATACGATTGGTTGCCGGACATTCCCATCCACTGTTCAACCACTGCCCCTACGGCGAAGAGAGACGTCTCGGTTGTCAATGCTACGGGCGCCTCGGGTACTGGATGGGCCTGAACCAACTCAAGAGTCCAGTCGACTGTGTCGCTCCCCTGCCTGGATGGCAGATCCCCGTAAAGCCGCTGAAAGAGGTGGGAAGCATGAGGGAGGAAACAGTTGTAGAAATTCACCATGCCCAAGAACTCCAAGAACCTGCGGTGAAATGCGATGGCCCAGAAAGTCAATCACCGACCGCGAAAGTCCAGAAAGTAAATCATCAACCGCCCAAATTGATATTTTGCTGGGTTGACTATAAGGCCGTGTTTGTCCGGGCAACGGAAAACCTGTGTCCGGTGGTCCAGGTCCTCATCAGCTGACAGGCTGGCCACCAGTATATCAAGGCAGACGAGCACAAAAGTGAGGTCACATAGAACCGAGTCCATAAGCCTCTGAAAGGTCTGAACTGCACCCTTCAAGCCGAAAGGCATGCTCAGGAACTCAAAAAGCCCAAACGGGGTGACCACTGTGGTCTTGGGCTTGTCCTTGGGCAAAATCCGCAACCGAACTTTGGTACACATCCCCCGATGTAAAAAGTTAGCTTTCGCTAGCTACCCAACCTTCCCTTTCTCGCATGGATAGGTGGTGAAAGAAACCCCATCGATTAAACGGCGGTTCAAAACGTCCACGGGCAACCCATCGGCACACAGAAAATCTGCGCCAAGGATGGGGACCGTGGTGGAGGTTATCACGAAATCCAACTCAAAACCGCGGCCACCGCAGCAAACAGACACCGAGTGGGAACCGAAAGTCGGTATGGACGACGTATAAGCGGCGCTCAGTAGCTTGCGTTGGGGGGAGAAGGCTTCTCTGCGAGCCAGGGTCTTCATTGTCTTCAAAAGATCCCTGGAGATTGTTTATCAAAGATCAAATATTATCGGAGTGTAAAAGCAATGATAGCTCATTTGATCTGTTCTCTTGTGAGAAAGTGTGATTCAAGGTATGAATGGAACATCCAAAGGGTGTTTAGAAGACTTTGAATGCTTCCATTTATAAACATCCCAATTGATCTTGCAAGTAGTCTTCTAAATTGTCTCGCTACTATATGGAAATGGAAATTGAAATTTAGCTGGATGTCTTTCTAAACAGGGCTTGACTAAAAGAAAGAGGCAGTTCAAAGGTTTTGTTCAGTTATTTCTCTGTCGGGGTACAGACCTATCTGGCACAGCCATGGTCGACCGCAACAAATTGCTCTATGCTTTGAATCAACTCAGAGTAATATGAAAGCTTCTAAAACCTCTGTCTATCTCTTGCACACAGATCCTCCTCTCCACCATGATGGCAGTGTGGAATCACAGCTGTGTTTGTGTAGCCTAATGCACTGGGCCATCCATCACAGGTGGCAGAGATTGCTGTGGAGGCTGGCAGCCATTCTGGTAGTTGGCAACAGCCTTTTGGATGGAGCCAAAATGTCCCCTGTCAAATGTTGTGATGCTAAATACTTTTTATCATGCATTTTAATTTTTTTATTTTAGAATTCATCTTTAGGCAACCCTGCTACCTGGTTTAAGAGTTACATGTACTTTAGCTGGCAAACTCTAGCAATCAGCCTCATTTTATTATAATGACTAAAGAGCGTGTTTCCAATAAAGCAAATAACATGTGGGGGTTAATTTACAGGGAGAGTGTGTTGGGGGAAAACAGAGACATGCAGGAAGAAGAGAGAATTGACGTTTTGGGACCCCTGCCTAGGGCCCGAGTTGGTGGCCAGGCTGCAGTCCAATACTATGTCCTTTTCCATAATTCATGGGCTCTAAATTCTGCTTGTGGCCAATCTAGCAGCCACGCTACACTGGCACCGTGTTGAGACAGAGGGCCAGAGGTTTTTCTATTATGTTTGCAACAACAGGTTTATTACTGAAGGTTCTCCATCACCAAGGGCAACTATATAAGCTCAGACATTCCGCATCAGTTCCCGTACACTCGATCTGCAGATTATCTTTGCACCTGCATGTTCGTTTCTTGGTGACAAGAAATCAGAATCAGAAATCAGCACTTAGTTTATTCAGGTAAACTTCTGCTTAATATACCTCTGATTACATTTCCTTCACAATGACAACACTTGCCTTGAATTTCTTATTGTATACTCAACAATCAGAACATTAGACATCCAAGACCTGGACCTTGCTAACTGACATGATTTTAGAAGTGTTTTTTATTTTAGTTTATTTCAAAGATAAAGATTCAAGTCTGCCGTTTTGACATCATAAAAATCCCACATGCCACAAATCAACCTGATGGTGGCTGTACAGTCAGATCTCTCACCCAGCAGGTGACCTACTCTAGTCCTCTGGCAGCTCCTGTCAGTCACACTATTGTTGTTATTGGGTGTGACTGATGAAAAGAACATACTTCAGCAAATGAAAGGGCTCCCGAGGTCTATAAATTTTCATGACACTAAAATGTCAGAGTGTGATTCAGACATCTGTTTTAGCTGACATCGCGGCCAGTGAGGAGACAGTAAAGACACATTTAAACTTCATAGGTATAAAAAAGGGAAGAAAAAAAAAAAGAACCCCCCCCCGGCAGCATCTGATTGACACCTCAGTCAGCAGCGCTGCATGCCTCACATTTCTCCAGTCATAAAGATCCGTCTGATACCAGCACTTGGGGGGTGAGGCTGCAATCTGATTAGAAAGCTTTGCAACCTGAAGATCATTTGATAGAGGATGAGGAAAAAAAAAAAAAAAACTGTAAAAACTTGCTTCTTCTTTTACGTTGCTTTTAGAGATCTTTGCCCATGAAGACACTACCTGAAGTTAGCAAACATCATTTCTTTATTAACTGTATTTACTAAAGACAAGACAATTCATTTTACTAAGGACTCTATTTTCTTTTTTTTTTTCTTTTTTCACATTAAACCGTGAATTATTTTGCCCCTTTATATCAACGGTGATGGTGCCAATGATGATGATAATGATGATGATGATGTGCTTCTTTTTAAATCCTTTTGCACAGAATTTGTTCACAGTAAATCTGGTAGGCATCCCTATATATAGGGCCCTGTGATCGAATGACGACCAGTCCAAAATGCATCGTCTCTTGCCCAATGTCACCTCCGTTTTGGTAGCATAGCCAATGGATGTGTGAGTGAGCGAATGAATGAAATCAAACAATTTTACATCCTGTTGATGACCCCCGGGGGGTTTCTCAAAACCCCAGTTTGAGAAAGATTATTTACAAGCTGATTTACAATTAACAATCCAGTCTCTGACAACCAGCAGTGTGGATTAGGGACGTGGGACGCAGGATTCTCCCTGCAAGACTTTCATGTGAAAAACACAGTTTAGCGAGGTCAAGAGAGTTTGAGCAAAAAACAAAAAAACAAAAAAGAGATTTTCACTGGCGGAAAAGAGAGGTGAGTGAAGTGTGGATGTCTCTTCTGGAGCCTGCAGAGGGGAGTGTGGCACAGAGAAGTGATTTTCTTCAGCTTCTTAAAGACACATCGACTCCCGCATTACCACATCTTTAAGTATGCAAGTTAGTTAAGTGGATAGACAGCTTGACCCTTGAAGAGGCAATGCCTCGTTCTTCACTCCAAGCAGATATTTGGATCTTTGAAGTGTTCTTGCCACCTAGTTTATTTCTCTTGGCGAAATCAGAGCACATTAATCAGACAAATTCCTCGTAAATAAAAAATTAAAAAAAAATACATAAATAAAAAGGTCAAGCTCATTCTCAAACCAAACTGTCGGCTTCTCTGGATCTCGTGTGTGCGGACTGGATGCAATTACCAAGCAGGAATAACGTTCATTCATGTAAGTGCATTTACTTCCTGACTTGTTTATGTGTTTTTGCACGCAAGAATGATAGGAATATTATCAAGCTCTAACAATGTCTTGATGACATGAATGTCAAACTTATTGATTAATGTCCATAATAAAAAACATGAACACATTTCATTGTTTGACCTTCATTACTTACAATTTGCATGAGGAAAACATACAACTTTGTGTTTTATTTATTTATTTATTTATTTATTTACTTTCAAAAGCATCTTAATGCCCCTAAGATTCATGCTGGAATTCATAAATGTAAAAATAAACTTGCTTTTTTTGTATACCAGCCTTTTTAAAACATCCTGTCCCTTAACATGTGTTCTGTGATAATTCCAATCTGAATGATTTGTCTGGATGAAACCGTGTTTCTAAAAGAGACATTTTTTATCAGGTTCATCGCAATCTTTTGGTGACTCTACTTTCTATTCCTTTAGGGAAACCTTTGGGAATATGCTTATGACAAAGAATTTCCTTCTGTTATATGAAATGCAAGTCTTGTTCATTCTGAGGTAATATATTGCTAGTTTATCCATGAAATTATTAAGTTATTCAGTAACGTACTTACTTCTTCAAACAGACAAATTCATAAATAAAGGTCTCAAACTAAGGAGCCTTTTCATCACCTTGCGGTTTCAAGGCACTTCCATTCACACACACAGACACACACACACACACACACACACACGCACACCACACACACACGCACACACCAATTGAGGCAGAGTTTCTATCCAAGAGGTGAACAAGACCATCAACAGCAGCTGTAGGTTCAGAGTCTTGTTCAAGGACACTTCAATATGCATACAGGATGGGCTGGGAATCGAACTGAGGACCCTCCCATTGCAGGTGTGCCTGCTCTACCAATAGATCCAAAACTGGTAAATCATGAATGAAAATAAATAAATTGACAGTTCCTCCGAGGTTTTATGTGAGGAAACTCCGAAGGCTTAAGCACATTAAGTATAATCCAGATGAATTGCTTTGCATACTCTGAAGTATTACTTCAAAATGATAATAATAATAATTGTTATTCATCTATTTATATACTTACTTATTTTTCCCCCATCTTAATGTTTTTTTTTCTATACTTCATTAATTAGTAATTATAACTTAGAACTTGATGATCTTCATTGGACTGAAATTCTCTATTTTGCTTTAACTAGTAAAGATACATTAATATATAAGATTAGAAACATGCTACCAACAAAATAAAACATTTAAAAAGTCAAAATTGATCAAAATACATGATAAACAAAACTAAAATTTTGTGTAATCCTAGTCTTCACTGCTAATCCTACACATGAGGTTGCAGGGTCACATTAATTATCACATTATTTTGCATGCAGAACTAATTTTGCTGCCATACTATCAGCCCTAATGTGCCAAGACAGGATTATCAATAGGATTTTGATCACTGCAGTCAACCTCCAATGCTTTTTGGGGGGAATAAACCAATATCTCCAAGACCTCTCCTGTTGAGATTGTCTCCAGAAACTATTAATCAAATAACATGTCCCTGCTGCAGTTTTCTTAGTGAAGGATAAATGTCAGTATATCATCCTGAGGATAGATCAGTGAGGCAGACATGCTTTGTGACAGGCTCTGCGTCCTGTCTTATTTTATATAGGGACAGGTGTTGTATTCAAATTCCCCTTGAAAGCTGTCCTCTGTTATGCCCTGAGTATTTTTTTTTTTTATGAATTCATTTTTGATGAAATGATCTCCTGTGCCAAAGCATATAAAGTGCAGCTGGGAGGTGACAGTGGAGGGATGGGGATGTGCAGCAGAGGCTTGATACTAACGCTTTGGTTTCTTTCTCCTGTCAGAACATGTGGAATAATATGATGATGCTCAAGGACGATATGGCAAAAATTCAATTACAAGTCCCCAGAGTTCTCAAGGCTGATCACGGCCCGAGTTCTTTGCCTCTGCACGGTCAACAACCACGTCTGTAGACATTAAATTTCCAGGTTGTCTGTTAACCCATCCCATTGTTGCTAAAGTGAAGTCTCATTACAGACTTGGAGTAGAGTCATTATAAAGTTGCTTCGGTAGAAGGATAAACAGGTTAGTTAGCTGGTCAAACATTCCCTACAAAAGGGAAAAAAAAATTAAACATAACCAGACCCAACTTACAATTATAACTGAGGCATTGAAAACAAAGAAATTGTCATTAAACAGTTTGACAAAAAGTTAAACCTTCAAGATAAAACATGATATCAGCTTTATTCTCCAATTATTAAACTATTGAACTTGAACTAACTGTCAAAGAAATGGCATGTGTGTGGACCTAAACCTCGCAATGACAGTTACCTTCCCTCTTTTATGACTTGTACCAGTTGGGAAATCAATCTGGTAATGTTCAAGTGCTGTTCATGAAAGCCGAGTTGGAATATTACATTATTCTAGCATTAATGTTTAACTTTAATGCTGCAGAATGAGCCCTAGTTAGAAATAGATTGAACGACATTTTGTACGGGTTCTGAAAAAACAAGTTTGAATACTTTTTGGATGTGTTCATACATTCATTGTCCATCAGGGCTGTCCATCACATGGGGTTGGGATAAAGCCTGAGACAAGATTAGCTGGCAAAGGTTGAGAGGTTGGGCTTTCCTCAAACGGTTGTCAGTCAATCACAGGAGGCTCATATCGAAAATTCCAGTCATTCACAATCTCATTTACACCTATCGATATTTTAAAGTCTACAATTGACCCGCTTGTTTTGGGGATTTTGGGAGGTAGAAGGAACGTACAGAGAAAAGACAGGCGGGTATGAGAAGAACACGGACACTGTACATGTTAACAGCTAGATTCAGCGCTGGAAAATTCTTCCAGTGAAGTCAGGCGCTTGCCTCCTTTACCATCATATTTAGGATGCTTACGACTTGTAAAAATGGAAATTTAGTGAGAAAAAAACAGGAGAAATTAGCTAAAATGGCTTAACATTAAGTTAAAACAATAGGATCTTTACTGAAGTGATCACTGGACTGCAAAGAGTCAATATCAATAATTTATTTACATATCATACACTAAAATTAAGATTTCAATAAGATGAAAACAACAAACAAAGTTTCAATTTGGTAAGAATCATTCAAAGGAATAAACGGAAACCCCTTAATTTTTTATTTGCTTTATATGAGGATTCATAAGAAATTTTAAGAATTGTACAAAAACCGGCGGGAAAAAAGGAAATTCAAATAAATAAATAAAACAAGGTTATATTTAATATATAATATTTCAGGTTATATATAATATATAAAGGTTTTATACAATATATAATAAGGTTTTATAAAGTCTAAACCCCCCCAGACACAAATTTTACTTGTATTCAGTGTTCCAGCAACCACCAAATCAGAATTCATAAAAAAACATGCAGCTTTGAAAAATAACCTTTGAACCACACCAAGCTAGTCTAGACAGAAAGGGGCCAATAACAGTGATAGATAATACAAGCACCCAGTCCACTGGAAGTCAAGCTGGGAGGCAGAAGTGAACATCGCTGGGAGCAAACATTGCTGATTTACTGACAGGGAGGATAAACGGAGGCGTTTGGATGGAGGCGAGGACTGGGGTATGGAGTTGAAATCAGATATTATCACTCTCTCGAAAGGAGCATCTCGAAACCCCTCAGCACCTGCCTGAACACTGACTATGGCATTTATCTGCAAAGCTCTGACTAAAGCACAGGCCAGACAACCCTGTCTGAACACTAATCATCGGACTGGCCCATCTCAACGGCTACTCTGAAATGAAGCTGTCATTTGTGCTGCGGCTCTTCACTGTGAGTCACAGCGGGTAAAGATTTATGCTCATTTCATTTTTTTCCCCCCCACAAGCTTCTGCTGTGGGATCGGCTGTTTTGAAACTCCAAGGAACTACATCTTCATTAAACTGCAAAGATTTAAAAAAAAAAAAACAAAAAAAAAAAACGGTTAGCTTTCAACCGTTGGATGGCTAATTCAATTCAAAACTGGGCTGTCAAGTAAAAGCTTATATAAAAATGAAAAAAAAAACTACATTGTGGCCCTATAAGTCAAAATGATGGTGTCATTGCATGAGGTTCAGTACCGCTGAATGTCTCCGAGAGAGAGGGTAACGGGGTAAAAAAAATTAAAAAAAGGTACACAATACCTGTAAAAGTCCCCCCCTGTGTTGTTTTCCCCTTTTGATGCGTTAAGAATTAAATTATGGTCAAAACAGTTCAGCTGATTTGACAAGAATTTGTAATAAAAAAAAAAATAAAAAAAAGCTTATTCCATGTCAATTGGTCCCCGCTAACATAGCGCTTTCATCACCTTGTTGTTCCAAAGTCCTTCACACACACACACACACACCCACAAACACACACACACACACACACACACACACACACAAAGATGGTGGTGGAGCTGCTATGCCCAGCACTCGACAGGCCACAGGGAGCAATTAGGGGTTTCATGTCTTGCCTGAAGACACTTTGAAATGCAGACGGGAGGAGGGGGATTGAACTGACAACCTTCCAATCGGAGGGAACCCTGCTATACCAACTGAGCTACAGCCACCCACACACGGGGTCCGAGTGAAAATTATTTTTTTTCCAAACTACTGTAAATTCATCAATATCATACAGTGCAAGATAAGAATTTATGAAATTATTCACCCCCTTTATAGTGACTTGTTCACTTCAGCAGACGTTAGCTAGATGATGCCAGCAGTGTCAAAAGTAGTTAAACAGAAATGACTTGACTGCAGTTGAAGAGAGTCAGGTGATTGTAGTATAAAACGCCTGTGTCTGGGAGGTCGAGCCTTCAGTTCATCAGTATAGCGACTACAACTGCAACATGAAGATAAAAGAAGACGAAAGACCAGTCCTGGAAACTCAGAGAAAAGATCATCGACTGCTGTATAGGACAGTGGCAAGGAGAAGGCCACTTGAGAGAAAAAAAAAAAAAAAAGTCATCATGTAATCTCACCTGGAATTTGCTCAAAAAGCATATGAGAGACTCCAAGGTCAAGTAGTAGAAGGGAACTTGGTCTGAGGAGCGAAAAAAAATGCAGCTTTTTGCCCATCAGACGAAATGCTAGGTTTGGCAAATGCCAAAAACTACACATCACCACAAGCACAACATCTCCACCGTGGTGGCAACTTCATGCTATGGGTATGCTTCTAAGCAGCAGTCCATGGAAGGCTTGTAAAGGTAGAGGGGAAATGAGTGCAGACCAAATATCACTAAATCCTGGGGATGAGCTGATTCAATCTGTAAGAGAACCACAACTCAAGAGAATATTTACTTCCCAACAAGACAATGACCCACGAGGAATAACCCACAAACCGCTGAGACTGAAGCTCTTAAGTCCTCACTGACTGCCGGTAACTTGCTGCAGCTGTGCGTTCCCCGAAAGCACAGCTGCCACGAGCCAAACCCTAACAGCATCCGCCGAGGGACGAGTCCCGCCCACCACAAAAAAACAAAAATACAATAAACCCGGTTGGGCGGATAAGGGAGACCACCTGTAGGTGGGCCAAAAATTGCAACTCAGGAAGCGAGGCTTGGAACTCAATCCCCTAGAGGGTGGAAGACTGTGGGGAGGAGTGTTGCTTGGTCCTCTCGCGGTTGGGTCTTCCTTTTACGGTTCTGCGGTCTGAAATCAAGCTTACTTGGGGTCCAGCAGAAGATGAAACACAGGTGAGGGCACTGGTTCTTGAAGCAGGGTAACAGCTGGCTGCTGGGGTGTGGAGTGTTTGCATCTAAGCTAACAAGACGACTCAAGGGGGCCCCTTTGGGAACTTGCGGACAGGCTGGAGGCATTGGCATACAAAGATATGTAGGGAGGAGGCCCGGTCGGGGCCCGGGTGGCAAAGCGGCACCGGCATACGCCAACAGGTAGGGGGGAGCAAAGGATGCAGTGGAGAGAAGGCCCGTCTGGAAAAAGAGATGGCGCTGGCAAACAAGGAGTGCGTAGGGATGCATAAGGAGAGCGGTGGCGCGGTAGACAGAAGTGAGAGCACGAATGAGAACGAGTGAGGAACGACCTGACGACCAGTGAAACTGAAGCTCTAGTTTTTAAGTCCTCACTGATAGCCAGTAACTCGCTGGAGATGTGTGTTGCAAGCCGAACCCCAAGACAGCAAAGACAATCAGGTGAATATTCAGGACTCGCCAAGTCGAAGCACAGATATCAATAGAATCGAGAATGTGTGGCTGGACTTGAAAACAACTGTTCGAAAGTGATCCCCGAGGATCCTGAAAAAGCTCGAGAAATTTTTGCGAGGAAAAATTGAGAAAAAATTGCAATGTCGGGATATTCCAGTTTGAATGGGACAGATCCACACAGGCATGTGAAGGGGATGAATACTTATGCAATCATTTACTTGACCTGCTTTTTTAAGAGTCTTGTCAAAAAAAGGCAAATTTTATTGATCATGATTTCATTTTCAACCCCAGCGGGGAGGATACTTTTTACAGTTTTTGTATTTTAGGGGTGGGACTGGACTTAACCGACAAATCAAAATAATTAGAGACTTTGCAATTAATTAGTTATTGTTGGTCACATTTTCAATCACATTCTAATTTTTGACACAAGATAAAAGATATTTTAGTTTGTTTAAAGAATGAATCAATATTTCGTACATGATCTTAAACCTTAAAATTGTGTCTCTTTTCCCATCAATCTATGGTGTAGACCAATACTTCCCTTCCATCCTCTAACAGCTGCTGAAGGTTTTTGGCATTGTCTTTCTGGATGGAAAATTGTGACTCTCATCAGCTGAATCAATCTTCAGTGCCGCCTGAAGGCCCTTCATTTACCACGGAGAATAGAGTGGCCTACAGTTCACAGCAAACCATCTTGCCAGTGATTTGGTCAATTTGCCCGACTTGGACTTGGACATTTGGTTTTGGAATTTTAACCCTAACATGCAATTGAGTGTTTAATGGTGACACTCTGTTTACTCTTATTAGAGATGCTGTTATCTTTTGGAGCATGTGCGGAGCATGCTAGCTCCAATACATTTGGTGTTAAGTGCAAAGAATGGCATTTTTGTTAATACCATCTGGAAGTTTTTATTTTTTATTTTTTATTTTTTATTTTTTATTTTTTATTTTTTATTTTTATTTTTATTTTTATTTTTATTTTTATTTTTATTTTTATTTTTATTTTTATTTTTATTTTTATTTTTATTTTTATTTTTATTTTATTTTTTTTTATTATTCAAATGTCCCTTTAACGTTTGACAGAAAAAAATAATGTGCTAAGAAAATTGGTGACAGACCTCATCAAGCTATGCATGTTGGAAACAACAAGCTGATCAAGCTGATCAGAACAGCCTTGTTTGTGAACATGGGCAGGATTCAACATCCTGCAGCAGGACTGTAAAACTCAAACAAAAAACGAATACGCTTTAAAGATTTAGGAAAAAGAAGGAGGGTGTTTCGAGTTTCTAACTTGGCATGAATTAGCCACCTGGGATGCAATATTCAAAGAACCCCCCTTCTTGCATAGAAATCCGAGCTCTGAGCCTCTCTCCACTTACAGGTTTCTCCTCACTGACCTTTCATGGTTGTCACGTTTTTGGATGTCAGATTCTTTCGGATTTTTTAACCTCCAGGAGCTCTGGCACCACCTTGTTTCTTTTGTAGGTTTGGCTCCCCTCTCGTTTCCTGGCTCTCATGTTGATATGAGTTGTTTCGTTTTTTTCAATGATCCAAATCCAAGTTTTAACCAAATTCTAAGAAACCCTGTAACCATAATACTTTCCCTCTTTGCAAAAATAACTACCCTCTAATTCATTTATTAAATGCAGAAAGTGAGACAGAAGCAAATTTACTCCGAAGACCTTCAAATGGCCATGTAATAGAATTACATCACCATTTCTACATTTTTGATATTACTTGGGACTAATTCACTCATCCTCACCCACAGTGAGCGGTATAAGCTGGATTAGATAATGTTACAATGAGATAATGATGCACAAGAGAAATAATATTTATTCAAAATTAGATTTGTGCAGCAAGATGGCAGAAATAGATCCGTCCCCTGAGATTCCCATCCCTGAAATCAAGAGTCCCTTCGCTGAAAACCAACATGAAGTCAACCACGCAGTCGTGACCCCCCCGGTCAATCAACGGCAGGATATGTACTGATACTCACAAGCTGAATACAGGAATACAACTGATCACATTTGTGAATTTGTTACCTCTATCTGGAGCAGGGCCTCCTCTCTCTGGCGAAGCACCTCCACGTCTTCCTCGCTGATCTCGGACAGGAAAGCCTGAGCTCCAGCTTCAGACCCCTCCATATCTCCAGACAGTTGAGATTGGGTGCTAGGAGGCTCCTCAAAGAATGGGGTTACAGGACTCTAGAGGATTGGACATACGACACACATATGGAATACAAGTACAGATATTCATGCTTTGGAACCTATATGAACCGAACAGAATCAATTACAATTTAAAAAGTACATTATTTGAAAGATAAATATGGAATAAAGGGAAAAATAAGAGGAAAGAAAGACTCAACTTTTAATAAATGCTATGCTGAATGTGTAGAAAGCCAGCTGCGGTGTTTAGTTTGAAAAATTATAAGCTGGCAAAGACAAAAAGAAAACAATTGAAGTCTTAAAAGAACGAACCATGAAGATTAAATTAAAAAAAAGAAGAAAAAAAAAACATTATTGGCATGTCAAACATAACTATGAAAGACAAATGTCAAATAATTAAGTAATAATTGCACGAGTGAATGAGATCACATTTGAATATCCTTTATAAGTAAAAATCATAAATTCAGTAGATTCTGGTGTGCAATGTTCGCTGGTGCAATGACTCGTGTTCAAAGCACATTTTTGCTTTGTTAATATTTTCACTTGGAGAAACTATGTTTGGATGTTTCTAGAAATACACCCTGCACTCTCTGAACATGCAAAAATAAAGAGTACTAGAGTCACACAAGGCTTCCTTGCCTTTTTTTTGCAATGCTAATGCGTTCTGTCCCAGCGTGGTTGACTGCACAGCAAATCCTCGGCAGAGGAGCAAACGTGGGTCAAAGCGCAGGGAGCGACCCCGCCTGAGTCACTGCAGCATGTCCACTGGCCATAATCTGACTCATCTCTCCTCAGCAAGCTCCCCAACATCGTGCTTACTCCTCCACATACAGTATCCACACTTGTTCACGACGCCTACGTAGAGCTGTGCGTCACACTGATGGGAATGCACCTCAAAACATCGTAACACTTGAAAAGTTCACTTTTTATCCTGTTTGCTCAAATGAAAAATTATCCTCAGCTACACGTTCCTGGAAAAAAAAAAAGATAGAAAAAAAAGGTCTTCTACTCCATCTACAGTGATTTTCTTGCCCCGTGAGCAGTCACAATATAGCGGCGTCCCCTCCAGCTCGCCTCTTGGAAAGCCCTCCAGCTTTAACACCACCTGTATAAAACCCCTCGATAATATGCCTTCAGAGAGACATCAATCTGAATACAAATGACTTTTCTCACTAAAATAGATGGATTTTTAGAGGCTGATTGTGAGCAAAATGGTACTTCCCGCGTTTATATTATCAGCAAAAAAAAACGACAGCAGTGGTCAAGGTGGCGTCCTTGAAGACTGTATAAATGTTGCGTTCATATTTTTGGATGATTGATTCCCTCAAAAATGAAATGGGAAAATACAATCGGTCGTATTGTTTTTAAATATCTAGTAAGCACATAATGTGTGTTAAACCATGATAAAAACAACAACAAAAAACTGTACAAGGCCTTAGCTACAAAAAATCATTGCACACTGATAACTGGTATGGATTCGTTATTAATGCCGATATGAAAAATAACATCAGCAGAAAATAAGCCAAGGTCGTTTCTCATATTTAAAAAAAACAAATCTTTTCTTTAGCATCATTTCTCCGGTGTTGGATGTTTTTTAACCAACAATTGTTTGTTTTTTTTTCGCTTAGATTTTGAAGGTCTTGTAATGTTTTTTTTGCGAGATCTAGTTCCTGATCAAAGTAAATAAGGACAGAAAATATGATAAGCGAAAAAGAAAAAGAACAGTGCAGTTATTTTATTCCACAGCCCAGGTAAGATGCTTCTGACCGTTCCTCTCAAGGTTGCGGTTGTCCCTTTTGATGGCGTACCTTTACCGACCTCACTTTTTTCCCTTGAACTCGACTTTCTATCGATATTCTTTGATGGAGCATTCTGTGAAAAACATTCTGCTTCTTTAGCTATGAACTTTTGTGACTAGCCCTCCTTGTGGAGGGTGTCAAAGACTGTCTGCTGGACATAATAGTCTGTAAAGTCAGCAGTCTTCCCCACGATTGTGTAGCTCACTGTCCAAGACTGAAAGACCAATTAAATGCGGGTATTTTAGCGTTTCATTATCTGTGAGCCATAATCATCCAAACTTCTAGAAATAAAGGCTTGGAATATTCAACTCCATGTGTAATGAATGTATGTAATGTATTGGTATCAATTTCTGAGACATATTGAGCTTATTCATGATATACATATTTTTTAGATGTAAGTGTATATTTTTCAATGTATTTAAGACATGAATGATTTTAAAGTTGATCAAGAGGTTCAGACCTTGATTTAATTCAATAAGCAATTTGATAATCAATCATTAACACTGAATGAGAATCTCTTTATTAGATTACATAACATGAACAATTGCATTTATATCTGAATACCAGCAATTCATAGAGAATATACAGCGGATGGAATTCATATGGAATTGTGAATATCGAGAAATTAACAGTATTCAGTTCATAGTTTAAAGAAATAAATTCGACTGTGACTGCGGGGACGGACAGAGTCACGTAATACCTTTCGTTCATGTTTGATTTCACCCTTGACTTTAGCTCAACGGAAAACTCCCAACACAACTTTTAAGGATGATGGTACCACTGGTCAACAGACCGGGATGTTACAAGTCAGAATTTAAAACCTATTGAAAATGTAGACAAACTGTCAACGTAGTAGTAAAGGATGAGTTTATCCAATACCAATACTATGTCTCCTGCATGTATTAACTTGTGCATTAATGCAACTTCCATTTAACTAAAATCAATGAATTTCCATCTTATCAAAGCATGGCTAGTACAATAGGGAGTATGTGTGTGTGTAATTGCATGTATTAATACTTAGAAATGGAATTAATATTTTCCCCCCCAAAAAAAGCAAATTTAAATATCTTGTTTTGAAATCGAGACATATCTTATTGTTTTATCTCTGCAGGGAAAAAAAACCTTTTCGTCACAAATCCTTTAGACTGTCAACAACAATTACTGCTTGCCAGATTGCGTTTAATTTTTAGAGAAAATGTTTCTACATGTCCTGTCAGATGGGTCTTTACATTCAAAGGCTGGACCGCCCGTGCATCAGATGTGATGTTAGTCCACTGTGAGGCAGAATATACAAGGGAGATCTCCAAAAGCTGCTCTTGTGAGGAAGCGGTGGAGCAGAGAAATGCCTCATCATCTTCCTGCTCATTCATGAATGACAATGACAGAGAAAGAGGCGGACTTCCACCCACGGTATTAGCTCACCTTCTTTCTGTCCATCTGTGCAGGAGGGAGCAGGGCCCTCGAGCGCTCTGCAATTTTCTGAAAGAGAGCGACTGAAATGTCAGGACAAGGTTTTGTAGCCTCATTACAGAAATCTGAAACATAAATGTGGAGGAGTCTGGATGTTTAGAAGCAGCGAAGACTATTTTAATGATCATCACTAAGAAGTCCAATCACTGATTTATTGTATAAATGGCTCACTCCAGTACCTTCTGCAGAGTTCCATAGCGCTGCACTGAGTCTGAGAGCTCAGTCTTTAGTCTGGTCAGCCGTAAACGGTCCTGCTGCACGGTGAAAAAAAAAAGAAAAGGAACAGATAAGCTTCAATTAGCATAATTGTTTAGTTTGCAAGTGTAGCAGTGACACAAAGGTTGGACGGGGAGCGGAAAATACCCGTGAAGAGCTGCTGATAATATCGGAGAGCTGCTTGATGAGTTGGCTTGTGCTGGTGATGACTTTGTTCGTTTGCTGCTGTGTGGAGTGTCTTAAAAAAAAAAAAAAGCATGGATTAATAAATTACGATTTATTATTGTAATATATTTATATCCACTTTGTAAGCATTAAACATTTAAAACCACTTTGTAAGCAGTAGTGAATTACGGTTGGCAAGTCATTAACAGTACCCCTACAATTGACTGTCATCAAGATTTGTACATTCATGGCATCATTTTCTTTTACGCTTTTTCAAAGTACTCTTCAAACTAACTGTTCTTCCAAAACCTTTAAAAAATTTAAGTATCACAAGTTTGTAGGGATTACAAAAGGCCAACTATAAAAGTATACATGCATTTGAAACTGAAAAACTCAATCGTGTGAGGGACTAAAACCAACAGCAGAAAATTACCACAATTTAGCAAAACAGAATAAACACGTCAATACATTTTAGCAACCAGCAGCATGAAAAGAAACAGGCACACCAATATAAGGCCAGCCAGAGAATTGACCAGACAAAGGGACCGGGAAGAACAAACAAAGCTGATTTACAGGCGAGACATGGGAGAAGAACATTGGGGAAGGCAAAAAATCAAAGGGGAGTGGGAATCGAAATGCAAATAGAAGGCGCTTTTTTGGAAAGTTCAATTTCAAATCCATGGCAGAGTGTGTTTGCATTAAAAAAGTGTGCTGCAAACACTGTGCTGTTTTAAACACACAGAAAATGACAACTGCAGCGGCCATGTGCTTCAAAGGTATTTCACTAACTTCAAATGCCCGTTTGTGTGCGTTTTGGAGAAAAAACACTGATGAAGCATTACAAAAGTGAGTTCTGGTGCCCTTTAAAAATACAGCCTGCCGGCAACAGAGGTATCCTGGTGGATTTATGCCGTTATGACACTTTTACAAGAGGAAGACTGGAGTAACTTCAAAGAGCAGATCAGCTGTGGGTCTCCAATTTTTCATAACATAACAAGGTAAATTTTAAACAAAAACCCCTCCTTGAGTCACCATTTTATCACGGTGGGGGGATTTATACGTCCCAGTGACCTTACAGGCTAAATTGTTGGGGGCTTTATGCCCCTGGTACCATCCACTGAGGCAAACAGTTCCCAGGTGAGGGACCGGACAAAGTTCAGAAGATCCGGGATACCCTGCGCCAGTACCTAGAGCCAGGGCTTGAAGGTGAGCGATGATGGTCGGGCCTGCACGCATTTGGCTCGGCAGGGCTCAGACTGGAAGATCAATGTGGGTCCTCACCACTCACAGGAGGGGCCAAACTGCAAACTGGTCGCATGTGACGTGAGCTGGGTGGTGGCTGAAGTGGGGGGACCTTGGCGGTTCAATCCACAGCAGCAGAAGCTGGTTCCTGCCCATTGGGGGTCAACCCGCTGCCTTCAGATTGAAGGACGGGTCCTGACTGTTGTTTTTGCCGAAGCATCCAACAGGAGTTCAGCCTACCCACTCTTTTTGGAGTCCCTGGAGGGGCTGCTAGAGAGCACTCCTGTCGGGGACTCCCTTGTCGTACTGGGGGACTTCAACAGTCAAATGGGCAGCAACAGTTGGGCCTAGAAAGGCGTGATTGGGAGGTAAGGTCCCCTGGATCTGAACCCGAGAGTTTTTTTGGACTTCTATGCCCATCATGAACTGTCCATAATAAATACGATGTTCAGACATAAAGGTCTGCACATGTGCATCTGGCATCAACACACCTTAGGCTGATTTTCAATGATTGACTTTGTTTTTGCGTCACTTGACTTAAAATCTCATGTTTCTGACACTTAAGAGAAGATAGGAGAGGAGTTGTCAACTGATCACCACCTAGTGGAAAGCACGCTCCAATGGTTGGGGGAGGATGCTGGTCAGACCTTGCAGACCCAAACTTATTGAGAGGGTCAGTTGGGCAGAGTCCCCTGTCAGAACGAATTTCACCTCCCACCTCCAGCAGAGCTTTGGCTATGTTGTAAGGGAGATGGGGGATATTGAGTCCAAGTGGACCTTGCTCTGTGCCTATATTGTCGAAGCGGCAGACCGGAGCTGTGGCCCTAAGGTGGACAGTGGCTGTCAAGGTGGTAAACCTTGAACTTGCTGGTGGACACCTGAATGAGGGATGCCGTCAAGCTGAAGAAGGAGTCCTGCCAAGCCTTTTTGGCCTGTGGGGCTCTAGAGGCAGCTGATAGGTACCAGCGAGGAGTTTGGTGCGGTTATGGAGAACGACTTCTGGAGATTCTGGTCCACCTACCAGCGACTCAGGAGGGAGAAGCCGTCAACACTGTGTACGGTGACTGCTGACCTAGATGCAAGATGTTTTGGCGCCTTCCAATGAGGAAACAGAGTCAAGGGACTTTGGGGTGGACTCTCCTATTTCTGGGGCTGAAGTTAAAGATGTAGTCAAAACTGTCCTCGGTTGCAGGGCGCCAAGGTTGGATGTGATCCGTCCCGAGTTCTTTAGGGCTCTGAATGTTGCAGGGCTGTTCTGAGTGACATGCCTCTGCAACATTGTGTGGTAGGCAGAGGCAGTGCCTCTGGATTTGCAAACTGGAATCGGAGGGTGACCTCCAGCTGTGGGGGATCCCACTTCTCAGCCTGCCTGGAAAAGTCTACTCCAGGATTGCTGGAGAGGAGGATCTGACGGGTGTTGAACCTCAGATGGTCATGGAACAGTGAAACAACTCTGCTCAGAGGTGCCCTTTGTCACCAATTCTGTTTATAACTTTTATGGACAGGATTTCTAGATGCAGCCAGGGTATTGAGGGGATCCAGTTTGGTGGCCTCAGGATTGGGTCTCTCCTTTTTGCAGTACAATTGGACTCATCGGACTGTGATCTCCAGCTTTCTCGCAAGAGCAATTCGCACCCGAATGTGAAGTGGCCAGGAAAGATGACAGAAATAAAGATGGTGAGGTTCTCTTTAGGAGTGAATAGGATGGATAGGTACATGAACTTAGTTGGTGTGAGAGAAGAGGGTAGGGTTAGATGGAGGAAGTTTATTTGCCTTGGCAACCTCTGAAGGGAGTAGCCGAAAGGAGAGAACAGTTCATTCATTCATTTGTTCATTCTTTCATACTGGTTCTACTGCAAATAGTTTGTAGGGGGCTGGAAGTAATCCAAGCTGTCACTGAGGGATAGGATGGGATCATCCTGAACCATTCATTCAAATGACTACATGAAGAGACATTAAACCATGCAGTCTCTCATTCACACATCCAGACAATCAAGAGTCTTCCATTAATGGACTGACTAGTTTTGACCTGTTTGGAAAAATGATCAAACCCATTAGTTTTTACCTTTTACCAGTGATGATATAACAACACCATTGGACTCCAGCAAAAATATTTTGTCTCTTTCTTGTGGACATGCAGAATCATTAGATCTAGAAATAAAATAGAATGGTACTTTTTTTTTACTTTCAGAAAGTTGATAATCATTATTTACTAATGACAGACCAATGATATTACATTTGAATTTTTTAAATGAGGTTTTATTTATTTTTCTTTATTACATTTCATTTATGGCTAGGTTTGGACATAAAAACCCTTGTTAACTTGGTTAAAAAAATGTTTAAATATTGGTTAAAATATGAAAGAGAATCAGAGAAAATTATTGGAGCTTCAAAAACACTTAGTTATGACTTGGAACTAAAGCCCAGTTCATTGAGGTTATGAAAACATGGCTTCTTGATTGAATTGTTTAAAAACTGTTATCAACAAAAATTTGTGTGAGACTTTTTGTTGGATAGACCTGTCACCAAATCTGGCCACTGCTGTAAAATGTTATAATAATGGTGACCAACAACATTCGGATTTTGCAAAGATGAAAAAAAAAACAAAACATTGACATTGATTTGTGAGTTAAAACAAGACATAATATAATATAATATAATTTGGGAAAATATCTGCCTTTATATTATCAGTTGAAATATAGCAAAAAAACATTGTATCATGCAAAGCCATAGTTATATATCTCACTGGGAATGAACTTTAGAGTGGTTGCTATCTACTACAGAATCTCATTCTGAGAATGTTTCAGATGCTCAACAGACTTTGGGCTATTGATACATTACCTCAGTCTTCCAACAAAAATCACTTGATGACTACTGAACGTCCAGCATATGATAGCATTTAGAGTCATATAGAGTCACCAAAATAATTACTTTGCCTTTATATTATCAGTTGAAACATAGCAATAACCATTGATAAATAGTTTACATAACACTTCTTTGAGAAGACGGAGAAATAACTCATCACAGCAAGTGCCTGGTTGAGTGTGCAGCCTGAACTGAAAAGCTTTATTTCATAAAGTTTTTGCGTTTAACGAGGTCTGTGCCTTGGGAGAGGAAGAACCTGCAGACAAAAAATGACTTGAAACATCTCACACACATGAGATTCAATCATCAGATGTCTAGCCAGCAAATTTGAATATTAAAATTTGTATAACTGTCTTATTGATTAAAGATCTCAGCATATCACTCGTTTCAATAGACTTATGTCTATCTATGTCTTGTTTTGTAATTGGTTCAACAATGGGTCCCTTGTCTACAGCAAGATAGCTTGCATTGATTTTGATGATAACTTCATATGATGCCATCCATTTCTAAAAAAAAGAAAAAAAAAATCAATTTACTTGTTTTCGTTATGGAGAACCACAGCGGGTGTGACCGAAGAACAGTGACAACATTAAAAAAGCTACAGAGTTGACACTACAACCTCAGAGTTATTATGGAAATATCCTTGAATATTGTCCAAGTTGAGTGAATTACATTCCCATGAGTACAAATATGTCATGGACATTAAAAAAAATGGGAAAAAAAGAAAATATACATTTATTCTTATATTCAGTTCTGGAAATACTAAAAGTAGTAAAAGTCAATAACTCAACGTGAAGGTGAAACTTGGTCCAAACTTCCCTTACATTTTAGCACACAACAAGCAAAGAGCCCGGCCCGCCCTCCGAGCAAAAATAACACACGGGGTCATAAAACGCAGATAGCGAGGATGTATTACCGAACCACATTTAAATGAAATATTCCAGTATTTTGCTTTACCCACACACATGTCCTGCTGCTCATGTATGTCTACTGTAGCTGCATGAATGTACAGATGTATAGTTGCATGTGTATTTGTGTGTATGTGTGTGCATGTGCATATAAATATACATATATATATTATATATATGTGTGTGTGAGTGTGTTTGTAAGAATTTTATCAAATGCAGTGAACAGGAAAAATCCCGACCTGTTCTTGTTGTTTTCAGCTGGAAGGTTCCTCGGGGTTAAGGGTTGAGATTGTATTCATAACTCTGTAGCACTGCCCCGAGAAAACTGGTTAAAGACAGTTATTAAATTTCTCGACTGTCAGGTCAGCCTCACAGAACATACCCTTGCCTTCAAAGGCCTGCAACACTTCTCAGGGCGATGGAACGTTAACAGGTTTCGTCACACAGACAAACCCCTTTCAAATATTGATCTACATGAACTTTGGGAGGCAGGGAAGGGGGGGATGAGCAAGATGAAGCATCTGTAGGAAAAAAAAGTACTGACCAGCGTTGTATAAATACTATCCCCCATTGTATCCATACAGCGTTAGGAAAGAAGCTTACTTTGCTGCTTGAAATAAAGTTTATTGTAAGAAATAATTAAATTGGACTGTAGCCAGACCAAAGTCATAACAGAGAGACTGGAAGGCTTAGTAAATATGTTACACTCATATTGTCATCAAGAGTGGAGTATTTAAATTGCCAAAATGTTTTGTCGGATTTGGTGCAGTGCAGATTATGAGTGTATTTTGTGAGCTATGTTCGTATGCGATTCTATAGTTATTATTTCAGGAAATGAAATCCTAATGCCATGTCAGTAATAATGCTTGCATGGCTAACTTGCCTTTGGCAAATACTTTTTCATTTATCATATTTTTTCCACTTCCACTTCCACTCAGCCCTGAGTTGTTATAACCTAATATTCAGTCATTTCAATATATAATAACTTAAAGAACTTGAAGATAAAGATAAAGAAGTGAAACGAGAATGCTTTGAGTTATAAACTGTTAACATCTCTTATCCAGGTCTTGTTTTACAGTCAATTGAAAAATGGTTGATTATATTGATTGAGAAAAAAGGGATAAAGTTGAGATGCTTGTATTTTATGACAGCATACTTAAGGTAGTTGATGTGAGAGAGGAGGATACGGAAATAGGGTTAGATGGAGAAGGTTGATTCGCCGTGGCGACTCCGGAAAGAAAAGGCGAAAGGAAAAGAAGATAGTTTTTGATTTCTTATTAATTATTTTATTTTATTATAGCTGTCTCTCTGTCCTATGGAGCACCATCTCAGGGGGGAAGAGCGAGACGCCCTCCGTGGAGGGATGAATTCAAGAACGGAAATTTCCCACAGGATCAAACAAACTTTTTCACATCAATGTTGGCTTGTTCACTCCCAGTGAAATATGACAATTTCAGATAGGACAGCAACATGCGTCATTACCTAAAAAAAAAATCTAGGTTCAGAGTCAAAAGTCAAGGATCTCTGGATTTTCTGTAACCAAGCACCAGACTATCGAGTTAACCTGCCTTCTACCTCACTGTGACATGCATATTTAGCATAGCGGATGTCATATTGATGTGGGTTCCCAAGCATTTCAATAATAATAACAAATAATCTTATAAAGAGCTGCTTTGAGTCAGGTAGTTTTTTTTAAATACTACTTCCAAGAGAAATCATAAAACAGTGTCTGTAGTCTTTTTCTCTGCCAGCAATAATTACTACATATATATATATATATATATATATATATATATATATATACATATACATCCTTTATCACAGCAAGTACAGTTTTGTGACATATACAAAGATAATTATTGCGTTGCATTAGTGATCACTTAGCTATTTGGCTAACTATGCAATAAAGTACCTGTCACATCACAAATGGAAACAAACAACCGATTTTCTAAACAAAAATACAATAAACAACAGACGTAAGATCATTTCACTTCCATCATTATTACTATCATTCTAATTAGTACATTTATCATAACTATTATTATTATCAGTAGTAGTACTAGTAGTAGTAGCAGTATAGATTGTAGACAGTAGTATGGATAGGATCAGAAATGAGTCCATCAGAGGGACAGCTCATGTTAGATGTTTTGGAGAGAAGGTCAGAGAAGCCAGACTGAGATGGTGGGGTCATGAACAGAGGAGGGATAGTGAATATATTGGTAGACGGATGTTGGAATTGGAGATGTCAGGCAGGAGGTCTAGATGAAGACCCAAGAGAGATTAGATTTATGGACGTAGTGAGAGAAGATATGAAGGTAGTTGTTGTGAGAGAGGAGGATCCAGAGAACAGGGTTAGATGGAGGAGGTTGAATCGCTGAGGCGACCCCTGAAGGGAAAAGCCGAAAGGAAAAGAAGACGAAGTCGTAGTAGTAGCAGTATTATCATAATTATTATTATGATCATCAAATGCATACACATTACTGCACAGAGATAAATGACATTATAGAGTGGTATTTTAGCATACAACTGATACACACAGCATAAAATACACAGTGGTTCATTTTACGTTGTATTTGTCATCCATGGACAGCCTGATATTCATATCATTGCCCATTAGAAGCATCAATGGCAATCATTCTGAATGTGAGTCAGTTCTGTAGGAGACACAGCGCCACTGGTCTTTTGCTTTAGTCGGTAAGTGACAACTGACCTTTTCAGATGTAACCAGTTCCATCACTCGTAAATCCTATTAGTATGAAAGCACTGGTGGGTGGTTGGGTCAATGAAGCGTAAGCTTTTGACACAGGAGAGGGGACACCCCGGTTGCACCCGTTGTTACAGTTTGGCTTTAGTTCGAGGACTTAACATATATTTGGGAATTTCCGAAGCATTCCACCTAGATGGTAATATTTCTCTGTCTGGACAGGATAACCTTGCCCTTTGCAATTTTTTAAATTAATATTCATTTACTTGAGCAAAATGAAAAATATAGATTTATATATCAGGTTATTTATAAATGTACGTATAAATGAACACATAAGATGTATATATCAGGTTCAAGGAAACAGGCAATAGTCAGTAATCTTTACATTAGTCGCCGGTGTGTTTTATTTGTAAATGCTTATACTCTCTGTTGTCTCAAAATTCTCTCCAAAAACTACTTGCGTTGTCACTTTGTGTGTAAACATGTATCTTGTTGTCCGTATTCTGCATTGGAGTATCACATGTCTTTTTTTTTTTTTTTTTTAATTTTTAACAGCATCAACAAGTCTTTCGTAAGTAGAATTGCTTCTCGAAATTAAGAGGCAGAGCGATAGCACAAAATGCAAAATTGCTTTAAGCATCACAAAAACATGACGGATTTTAAAAGAAGTCACATTGAACATTGAGGAAAAAAAAGTTAGTAATTTTGAGGTTTTGTGTGAAAAAAGTATGGGATAAAGGTGATCTTCGAATTGATCTTTTAAGCTGCAACCAATCATCTAAAAATACAGTGTGAGCCGAGCTGATGATCCATTAGTCAGTTGAAGACCCACTCACAACTGGCACTCTGTTACCAAACAATCAGAGTCCGCCTACGACTGATGTCCCCCAGGGAAGCCCTCTGCAGCATCCTTGCAATTTGATGCATCTGCTAGTTCCACTTGTTTCCCACAGCAAGCCAAAAAACAGACGGAAACAAAATGCAAAAGACGAGATGCATGCGTTCCAAATTTGTCATTCTGAATATTTTTCTATTTTATTTTTTTCCCTGCAAGCTTGTTAAAAGTATTTTCTTGAAGGTTTGGCTGGTGACCTACAGTGGGAATCAATACAGATTTTATACATCAGGCCCATCGGTAAGACTTCCAAAGACAGCAAGTAGAACATTTGGTATCACAGAAATAAGTCATCATTATTATTGCTAATATTATATGTGTGTTTTAAATTGTGGTCATAAAGCCAGTAGGTTTGATTTTTGACCTGTTTTTTAAAGCGCTACCATTTAATTGAGGAAGTAGAGACACTGAACAATTGCTGATGGATGGCATCCGGATTCATCTGTGGAAGGTTTGAATTCAGGGAAAATGAATCATGGTGATTACATCAATACTAGTAATGTAATCGACACTATTTTTTTTTCAAGTTCCACTAAAGGTTAACTGATTCAAGGAGATCTAAAGCTTGAGACTAAAAAGAAGTCAGAAGGACAAAAAATAAAGCATAAGTATTCAAATCACGCAGAATAACTATGTCATATTTGGACATAACAATAGAAAAGGCAAAATAGAAAATTAATCGAGGGGTCCAGGGGTCTTTACATAAATAGGACAGAGCAAGCAGGAAGAAAGTGTAACTTTTAAAGAACATTAAATCACCTTAAAGTAACAGAATGACATTTTAGCCGCAAATCCTAAAAAGTAGCTTCTCCTCATCAAGATAAAAATGAACTAAATATAGAACTTGTTGTAATACTCTCAAACCAGGGAGACAGTTCCCCTTGAAACAGGCCCTTCTCAATGATAATTAAAAGATGCCCAGGTCATTTGAGACAGTGAATAAATTCATGATAAAACACTTATTGCGAATAAAACTTGTGTTTTAAAAGGTCCCATTTTATTAATTACAAAACCAGGGGGAAGAGCAAGCATGTATCAAGCAAGATAGAAATAGCTCTCCTTTGCACACACACACACACACACCATGACGAACAACACAAGTGCCTGTCGTTGAAAATCACAGAGAGACTGGCCAGCAGGGGGGGTCGGTGACAGCATCATGGGGAATGGACGACTCGAAGGAAGTGCATCTTTTAGTTCCCCAGTGTTATTTGTTCGACGTGATGATAAAATGACAGTGGCAGCTGACTGACAGAGAGGTAAGGAAACACATGGGCGGACAAAGATTAGGTGGCCTTTAAACACTCAGAATATTTGAAAGATAACCATCCCTAACCAATGCCTACAATCTAGGAAAAGGTAAAAACTTGTCAATGAATTAGAAATAATAAATACACGGAACTAGCAGGTAGGTGAGAGCCAAGTGAGCAATGATGAGTGTCTGTAGAAGTATTAATTCATTTATTTTATACAGTTACTCTACAAGACTCTGACAGAACCTCTGTTTCCTCGATACCAGGTATTCCAAAGGATATTCCAAAGTTAAACCAGAAGAATATCCATCTAGTTTGGTTCCCACTGGTACGAACACTTTGCGTTTCCAGGAAGCTATCATTAAACAGGACTCCTCTCGAAAAAGGCATCAAACTGAATAAAAACATTTCTATCTGGATCACTAATTGAAAAACACTTTATATTTCTCATTTCTAGATGAGGAACAGAAAAGCTCTGCAGCACATCATGAACGCAGCTGGAAGGATCATCGGTGCAGCATTTTTGCACGGTTACAGCAAAATCCATCATGCTGCGACAGAATTTTATGCGATATACTGACTTTTTTTTTTGCCTTTAAATCCACTTAATTTCCCACCTGCCATTGTATGGTATTACTTCATGACTGGTTTTGCCATAAAACTGTACAGATAAGTACTGCTACTCTCTATATTCAAATTCCAATTACATATATTTATACATTTCAGCTTTTTCTGCTGTTGAATCTCTATCTCCTTTCAACTCAGTAGTGGTAGATTGTATCTGTGTGCACTTTATACTCTACAGTTTAATGTTTGTTTTGTTTATTATTTTGTTAAACTCATGTCACCGTGGGAAAGCGAGGACCGTCTTATCGATTCCTCTGATTCCTGTGGAGAAAATGACAATAAAGCTGACTTTGACGTTGACGAATCAGCTGTAACATTATAACCATCTAGCCAGTATTGTAGGTTGTTGATTTGCCCTTTGTGTGGATGCTACCATTGGCCTAAAGGTGTTTAGCGGAATCAACACAAAGACATTCACATTGGATCCTTTAAGTCATTTCCTTTGTATGTGGGGCCTCCACTTGTCTATCCAGAACATCCGAAAAACAGTCGACTGGACAAAACCCTGGGACACATATAAGCCAGGTCAAAACTGCATTCAGGCTGTTTTCCTCGAACCGTTGCAGAAATATTTCGAGAGTTTGGCGAGGATGCTGCTGAAAGGATTCCATTAGGGAATACTGTTTCCATGAAGGGGTGCAATTTGTTACAGCAGTATTTAGGTAGGCGGTACTTGTCAAAGTAGTATCCAGGTTATTTGCTGGGCGCAGGGTTTCCCCTCTCTGAAGCATTATAGACCGAGCCAGCTTGCAGTACCATTGTAGTACCATGTATTAATCAAGAAACAAACTTTCAAATGTCCAACCATCCACACAATGGAAAGGAAAACATGACCTGGCCCCTTACTCACAGTCGCACAGAAGTCAGCATCAACACAATGGCAATACAACCTGATATGTCATAAACTTTGCCTCTGCCAATGAGACATTGCCAAATATATATGTATATATCTATATATATATTTTTTTTTTTTCAGTAATTTTAGCTTTTGGCTTTTTTAGCCCAAAAGCCAGTCACTTGGTCCTCCTCTTTTTTTCTTTTATTCACTTTTAGTGAGGCATCGATCACTGCAAAATTGGGACAATCTCTAAAAGCTGCAGTTTTGACACAGTTGTCTGACCATCACAATTAGGCCCCTCTCAAAGTTGCTCATGTCTTTGGGGTAACCGATTGAAACTGCTTCGCAAATATCACAGCAAGGAGGTATGAATTGCCTTGCAAAGCACAGGGTTTTTCTTCTTGTTGCTCCATTTTCCCGTTTTTTTAAAAAAAATTTTTAAATCACATCAATCACTAGAAACAATTTTAACCCAGGAAAATAAATATCATACTTTGATGAGGAAAATGTATTGATTTGTTCACCTGACTGACACATTTTGAAAATGCCATAACTAAGATCATCCTTGGTTGAGAATCCTGATGACTGAATTTCAGTTGTAGTGCACATTTAAATGTAAATGTTACAAATAGTCAATTACAAACTTCACATTATTGAAGGATATATGAGGGTGGCATGGTGGCGCAGTGGGACAGGCTCCAGCATCCCCCGCGACCCTGAGTGCAGGATAAGCGGCACGCAATGGATGCAGAATACATATTTATAGGGCATGTAAATACTTCTATTTTATAGTTTCACTTGAGTCATGGGAAGGACCCTGTGGAAATCAGTTTGTTCCAATAATCTCTGATGCCATGTGTGATGACAACAGTCGTCTCCATCATCCAAAACCCCAAAAGAAAGATGAAGTTGGCAGTGATTCCTCAGAGCTCAGTTAACACGAAGTGACCGTTACCATGCAGAAGTAGATGTAGTTCTTATGTGAAGATAATCACATAAGAATGGGAATATGCCATACATTCCATTGGTATCTCAGTTAACAAACGGCAATTTATACAGAATACATTGATTTGGTATAAATATAGTAATAATGATTGTGAAAGAAGAGGATACAGAGAACAGGGTCAGATGAGGAAGGCTGACTGATTTATTGTGGCACCGACTGAGAGGAGTAGCCAAGAGAAATAGATTCTTTACACATTTTTTTTCGATAAAAAATGAAAAATAGTAACCTGATATACCAATATTATTAAAGATCTCTCAAATAACCAGAAATGTGAATGAGACAGTGAATTGGTGCTTGTCTCAATCTGGCCCTGTGATCAACAGGCGACTGGTCCAGGATAGACCCCACCTTTCGCATAATGTCAGCTGGGATCGGCTCTGGCCCCATCGCAATCTTGACTGCAGGATACAGGGCAGGGAAAGTGAATTGATGAATATTACTCTATATAAGCCGCTAATCTTGAAGTTCAAACTGCCCTTTTGTCTGAGCCTGTTAAAGCTGCTTGTCTGTGGGTTTGAGTCGCAGAATGTTAAATGTGTAGGTGTGGTAAAGGTGAAGCAAGGTGGAGTGATTGTCATAGAATTGTGCTCCAAGTCTGACAGGAGAGCTTAAACATTTCTATTAGCTTCTTGGCCATGATCAAGATTGATGTTGATTTCACTGGGCGGTCACTCTGTGGACAATGCTGACAAATGTAACTACCTTTATAACAATATGTGGTTTCATCTAGAAGTATGCAGAGCATTTGTGGCTCTCTCTAATTTGAGAAAAATCTCCTCTGGACGCGGACACATATTTTTATACATGTCTCGTAACGACACAAACAAGCTGACGGTTTATCAATATCTCCATCATTATTATTGATGCGATCATTCTCTTAAACAGTTTATAAATACTTTTTCACAATTGAGTCACTTTGATCGCATTTTCTTAAATTTGAAATAACAAGAAAATGTAAGCACGTGCATGATTCCATTGATTTATGCAAAGCTAAGCTAACCAGGGCTTGAAAACCGCGGTCGTCAAATAGATTCACAACCTTGGGAAGAAACAAAATATGTGCATAAATCAAAAGCCTTCATTACTTGACATGAACCTCAAACTTTTATTTTGCAGCAGCTCCTTGCATCCATCCCTACATATCACTATACATACATGATCAAACTTTAAGTTATTGGCCTGTTATAGAGACGATTTAATAATAGAAATCAGGCTTTTTCCACTGTCATCTGTTTATGTTTTCACGAACAAACAAAATGTGTCATTATTTACCAAATAACAGCTTTCGCTGCATTACTTCGTCAGATATGTCTGAGTTGGAAAAAAGACAATAAACGCTGGACAAAGAGCTTTCTGAGTCTACTTTTAGTGTTCTTCCTCAAAGACTCTACGGTTATGGGAATATAAGAAAAAAAAAGGGCGCAAATTAGAAAGTTTTTAAACGGTTACGTTTGCAAATATAGCCAGCTTTTTCAGATTATTTTCAGATTATTTTCTGTTCAAAATAGAAAAAAAAAAAAAAAAACTTCTTTTTGTTGTCATAAAGTCCTTGTAGTTGTAAAATTTGACTTTTCTGCTAGTGCATTATTTTGGTTCATTCTCCCAGAGAGAACCAAAATATAAGTTATACATAAGTGATACGAGTCTTCCTTTCCTTTGCGCTTTTCCCTTTTCAGGGGTCGCCACAGCGGATTAACCTTCTCCATCTAACCCTATTCTCTGTATCCTCCTCTCTCTCCCATTAGGAAACAGACAAACGTTCTCTGCTTTTTTTTTTTTTTTGGGCACTAAAATGTATTTTCCCTTTATTTCCATTTCAGACTTTAGGACAACATTTTCAGTCTCACTGCAATCACTGTTTTTTTGAATCATACACACACAAACATTGCACATTTAACACCTAAAATGATATTAATACAATATCGTTTTTGGTATCATTCCTCATTTATATCATTTATCATTATTTTTATTCATGATTGTCATAGAATGTGGTTCTATATACTTTTTTATTTTTTATTTTTATCAACTCCTTTGTGTACCCTCAATTACCAAGTCAGGGCGAAGTTATGTCTCAAGTCAATTTCTTTTGACAGTGAAATTCATAATCACGGGTAATTTCCTGAGTTCAATTTATGGACTTTTTCCCCTCATCATGTAACCTGAAAAGAAATTATATCCCTCTCAGGAGTAAATGGTTCAGTATTTTGATTTATTTATTTGATAATTTATTCATTTTTATTCCTGTTGTGTCTCCTGCCTTTTCAGCTCATCAAGCTCAAATTTACTTGATCATTCATGTGAGATAAATGAGCATCATACCTTTGCCACTTTTGGTGCTTCCAGCGAAATTTGCCAATTAAACAATTCAAGCGTGCATATAAAATAATTTAATAGACCACAGACTGATAGTAAAAAATGACAAGTCCAGTCAATATAAATTGGAGAGCTGTCTCCCAAGTTCCTCCACTTCCAAACCAAGTCACCTCTTAGGGTTCTGTGGGATCTCTACCGGGTTTAAGTTAGGATCAACTGCAGTGTAAAGTGCCACCCCCCCCACAACACACACACACATGGACACACACACATGGACACACACACACACACACACACACACACACATACACACCAAACACAGACAAATGTGTTTTTCCTTTTTGACCTTCTAGCCAACACAAAATATGCGTATATGCATGAATAAACGTCATACATATAGCGTCTGGGAAAGTCCTGGTTATCAGCATGCTGGGTATCCCATAAATGAATACATTAGCACAATAAACACTAACAACAAATGGGGAAAATATTACACAAACAATACCTTCAACATGATGCAGGAAAAGATTAACAAACTCTGAGTACCACAGATAAAAACCTATAAACACTATGTTATATATACAATTTTGGAGTTACTGGGTGATGAATGTTCTTTACAATGCTATTGGCTTTCAGGGGCAAGAAAGTTCTGATGGGTCCTGTAATAGTGTGTTGCAGCGCCCTAGACATTGCAATGATGTCAGATTGTGGTGCAGCGCCATGTTTTCTGGCATCATACAGCCAGAAAGCCAGTGAATACAAATGTGCTTAAGAAAATAAAAGGAGTCAGAGGATGCTGCCCATTGATCCGCCCGGACGTTTTAGCTCTTGCATTTCCCCCGACTACACAGACAGGTCAAAGTCTATGAACTGAGATTTGAGTCTCTGACCTATGGAAAGGTCAAGAGTGGCTTGTTTCTTTCTTGACTAAATCTCTTTTTTTTTTTTTTTCAATCTTCATTCTTGCCATGCATAATTTCAAGTTACAGCTGCATGTGCATGTACATGTACAGGTGCATGCACGTGTATGTCTGTGCACGGATATTCACAGACACCTCAATGGGTGTCGCTGCACCTCAATGGGTGTCTTGACTAAGATCAGCTGTGGCTCTGTCAATGAAGCCAGGACGGTAGCACAGGGAGATGCAAGAATGTGAGCGCGTGTGTGTGTGTGTGTTCCTGTGTGTGTGTGTGTGTGTGTGTGTTTGAGGGAGATAAAGAGCAGGGGGAGGTCAAAAGTTTGATTCCTATAATAGAGAAAAGAGCATTTTTGGCTGAAATGGACCCCTGAGGCACCATCTTCTCTGGGGCTGGAGTGTAGCAGCAGATGACACTTTACATTACTGGTGCCTGTGTCACTGCGAATTGCGCAGTTCCCTCTCTTGTGTTAGTGAAATATTGCTGGCAAGTCCATAATCTTTAGGTATTTTATATTTTCCAGGACTGTCAAATCTGTTTTGTGTTCATTTCTTACCAGAATGCAGAGTAAATGTGGAAAATCTGCATGGAATTTGCCGTATGACAACCATGAATGTGATATCTTGTGTTAATTATGAACTTTGCATTGTTGGTTTTTCCTTCCAAAAATTAGAAGAAACATTTCCCTCTGGCAGGCGGAGAGTTTTGACCGAGTGAATATTAAAGTCAGGAAATATTTAGTCTTTGTGGTCTCCAGAGAAGGTAGACAATGGTCAGGACCTCCCATCGGGTCTCAAGAGACAGATGTATGTGCAGCAAAATGATCTACACAAATCCAAAAGAATAAAAAGCCTATTGGACCATAGCAATTATTTAAAGAATGCAGGTTACCAATCAAAATCCTTCAAATGAATTAGACTCAGTAATCTTACAATTTCCCTTTGGAAGAGAGAGAAGAAAAAAAAATGTTTGCTATCATTTAAAAAAATGGTGAAAAACATGTTCTCAGAAAATGGTCTTCATTATTGCTGTTGTTTTCGAAATGAAAAGTAATTTCCTCCAAATAAAACTTTCTTGTTTTGTTTTATTAACCTCTGCATTTTTTTATTTTCCATTTGTTTTTTATAACTTGTCTAAAATGTACGTGGGAGTTGCCCTGGTGTCCCCATTTGTGTTGAACAATTGTCAATGCGAAAGCGAGCTGTGGGCAGTTGAAACTCCTTCCCGCTGGTCTTATTCATGTGTGATCAGCATTTACCTCCATGTGTTTCATAAGTGAGGTTTAATCAAATACATCAAACTGGCTTCTGGTCTGGAACGGATGTAATGTACAGCACAATCATTTGTAAAATGATCCTCATTTTTATGCAACACAGTCATAATGTGCAATATATTATAAACTATAAATTATATTATAATTATTATTATAAATTATAAATTAAGTTTTTAGAAGACAGTAACAAGAAGCATCAGCAGAAAGTAGCCATCTGTCAAAAATAAATCAAATCAAATCAAACTAATTAATCAATGAAATTAATCAAAATAAGTTGGTGATCTATTGAAGCTGCTATGGAGGTCCAGAAGAAAATAAAAAATCAAGAAGTCCGTGAACTTTATTCCCCTCACCGAAGAAACAAAAGGCGTGGAGAAAAATACGAGCCATTGTCATGTCTTCAGTTTGTATGATTTGGAGTTGCTGGCTGGGGGCATTGTTGCATCCAACATCAGTATTGCTGGTAGAAAGTGGGAATTTAAAGACAGAAATTGCTAGTTTTCAGACTGATTACAAAAAAAAAAAGAAAGAAAAAGTTTAATGGAATTGGTGACATGTCGTCCAACACAGTGGGACACGATGCATTTCAAACAGATGCAATCATCTTAGATCGGCCACTTTTTCATCAGTGTGGAATCTGCTCATTGTTGGCAGCTCAATTACAAGAATATGATCAATATTTCAGTGCAGTGAAGAACAAAACACAGAAAATGTGCATTTTTCTGTCATGCGAGAAAGGAATCAACCTTTCCTGCATGCATGTAAGTGTGCGTGTGCATGATTGTGTCACTCACAGGCTCTGTCGGAGCTCCGGTGTATCTCTAGATGTTCCGAGTGACTGAAGGTTCTTCTCAAGCATGACAACTGTGAGGAAAAAAAAGAAGATAAACAAAGGGCATAAGTGCTAGTGCTAAACTCATAAACATGACAGGATTACTAAATAATTTTCAGTACGTGAAAGTCTGATATTAGAGACAGATATATTTCTCATCAGTTAAGCACTGGCTGCATTGAAGGATACATATTATCCCCTCACAATTTTTAAACCAATTTCTTAATCTCCTTAATTTCAGTTTTACTCAGTTCAAATGTTCAATTAAGGCAATTTTAAAAAAGTATTCAATAAAAAAAAACCAATATATATCTATATATGGTTTATATATGGAATATGAATTTATACACACACAACAGATGCACCAAATATATCATTTATGCTGTTAAATAATGTCTGAATGTGGTTCTCCCAGGACAGACAGAAAAAAGCATGGAAACGTAGCTACATGCATGCAGTTTTTTCAGATGAGTGCCCGTTTTACCGTTAGCGTTGATCTGGAAGATGTTAGAGGAGGTCTCCTGAAACACATCTTGCAGTTCTGATGGGTTGACCTGTGTGGCTTGAGAGGAAAATATGATCTCAGCAAACAGTTCTTGGGTCAGTGGAGCATGCATCACCGCAGGAGAAAGAGGACCGAGCAATAAACACGACATCCATACAGAGACTGTAATGAAAAGATAGAGTTTCTCATAGAACAATCGAAATGTACAAAATTGGTGCAAATATCATCTGCATGTAAAGATCAAACTGTACCCCGACGGACAAGAGTGGAGGCGACAATGGTTGTACGGTACAACAAACTTTTCGCTTGCTGAACCTTTCTTTTCACACCAGTTTGTTCATCAAAATATGCTTTGTCATTTGAAGACCGTATTGTGCCGGTGTGAATGCTAGCAAGCATTTAACAGGCCATGTGATCAGGGCGCTGCCCACATCTTTCCCAAGCAGATCAATGGTAATCGGCTCTAATAGTAGATGATGAAGACTGGTTTTATTTGTTCAAAAACTGGAATACTTAGCACTCACAGGGCTGAAGGTAATCCCTGCTGGCACTGGCCAAAGGGCTGGACTGGTGACCGGTCCAACCCTCTTTGGGAGGTTTAATTTTTACCTGCTCCAACTTAAGGAATCAAAAACCTTAAAACTCATCCCTTGACACGTCCAACGCTATGAGGCGCAAGTTTTCCAAAATTCCAAAATGAAAAGTTATCGTCAGAGAAAAAACTAAACACATACTGCATTTATCATTTAGTATTACAGAGTGGTGGGGAGATTTTCCTCAATTTTGTATGAAAAAAAGATCTCTTAGGAAAACACCCCCTCTAATAATTGTAGTTTCAATAAATGTCCTGTTGCTGTGGGTTTTAAACCGAGTGATTTCTGTCTGACAATTATAATTGTTGATGACTTATTATGTGGGATTTTAAAAATATGTAGGAACGTTTCACCTCATGAGGTTCGTAGACTTCGTTTTGAGAAAATTGTGTTACGCTTATTCGGTTATATCTGAGGTCTACATAAAAAGTAGGTAAAATTACAAAACTAATTTGTTAAACAAGACCCGACTTCTTATAGAAAAGAGTATTTTCCGGGTTTTTCTGGAGAAACCAATTTGAATCATGCTGTAATTATAATTCTACAAACATTTTCAGGACATATACAGGGGCAGAGTTGAAAGTAAAAGGGATCGAATCATTTACAAAAACACATCTTTTTTCATTCAAATGCAAGTATGGCTTTCCTTCAAGACCTGTTTAGACCAAAAAAGACAAAGAAGCATCACTTTCCTGGAATGTGATGCGTTTAAAGTTATGATTGCCAAAATCATCCACATTCATGTGATTTGTCCTTCCTGAAAACTGTGGATATATTCAAGGGCTTTGTGATTTATTTATTATTTTTATTTTTCATTTCTTTCAAAACCTTAAGGACTGAGTAGCTGCTTCTTACCATGCACAAGCGCATGGTTTCAGTTGACAAAAAACAGACAAAAAAGTGCATTCTAGAAAATCATATTATCTGGGAATCATAAACCTAATGTCAAAAGTTCAGTGGAAGGATTTGTTCTTTTAATGCAAAGTAACCAAATGAAATCAAAGGCAGTCACCAAAAGTAGGATTTGGAACAAAATTCCCACACTTTGGGAAGAACTGGATGCCGAGAGCAGAGTCATCTACTCAGTTTACTGGTGTTATGTTGCTCTCTAATATTGATTTAAATATTTTTGGAATATTCTACATTGATTGGTGATAACGCGACTAAATGACAATATAGAACGTTTCTATGGGGAGATGTTACCAATGCAATTTTTGCATTGCTTTTGTTAACATCCATAATGATAAATACCAATGTTTGTAATATTTCTAGTAATAAATGTTAAATAATACTATTAATACTCTTTATTGACATCACTGCTTTTCCTACTGTTGATTTACTTTGACAAATGCAATGAAGAAAACAAATATATATAAATACACATATGCAAACTTGCTATTATTTGGTTTGTGACATTTTCTTATCTCTAATATATTGATTTTTTCAATACATCTGACACCATAAACGGAAGAACCCAAAAAGGGTGTTTGGAATAATTAATTAAAAGTAACTCTAACAGGAAAAATAGTGATAATATGAGAAAATTAGATTTTTATTAAAATGAAAACATGTGAAAATTGAGAGTGGCATCACTGTTGCCTGGGATCACATGGACTGACTGCAGCAATGATGTCTAATTGGGAGAATTGGCAGCGCACTGAGCCAGAGGCTGGCAGCAGGATCGGTGAGTCTGCCACATAAGTTGTGTGGGCAGAGCCATTTCCCATGTTCAAGAGCACATGTCATTCCAAATGACAGGGAGGGTTAATGGCCCGGAGCCATTGTGGCAGGCTGAAATAAACATCAAAACCTGTACATGGTGTATGGAAATGCCATTTCACCCTACCTGGCATTAAAAACTGAACACAATTGACTGCAATTGAATTTTATTTCTGCACATGGTCGAGGAATATAGGGCTAGAGATGAAATGTGGAGAATGCCATAGTTCTCATGTGTGACAAAGCGACAAGTGAAGAACACCATTTATGTATTAATGTTAAGATTAGATTAGATTAAGATTATGTTAAGATTATTTATTAATGTTAAGATATAATGTTAAGATTAAGGTTGAGACATCCTGGTGTTACCAGATCTCTGCTGATATAATTTTGTCAAGCATCCCGTCTAAAGAAATACTTTTCTCGAGAATTAGATAGTTTGGATTGAAAAATGAACCTCATAGTGCTCATAAATTAATTTAATATGCCATTATTTTCCACCACTCTCGATGACAAAGAATGTCCTCAGTCACAAATAGGATTGAAGCTGTTGCTGCATCGAATGCCATTTGATTAAGTACTCATCATACCTGGAAGAAAAAATCCAAATTTCTACCACCCTCTGACCTTTCATCAGATGCTGTCTGGTCAAAGCTTCCCCTGGCTAGCATTTCACTCCAATATTTCAGGGCATGTTGCCTCAAAAAGCCATGAAGCATCAGAATGTTACTTTTGATTGTGCCAGGATAACTGAATTGACACAAAAAAAATCACTCTGACACCCCTCTGAGCACCTTAAAACCTTACAGATTCATCAGGCGTAGTCTCAGCTCAATGGTGTCTACCATTTCTTTTTTCTTTGTATATGTAACTGAGGCCTCTACTCTGACACCTTCAGACAGATGGCAAGCTCACCCCAATATCGTGCCCCTATGGGATATAAATGAAGTAATTGAGGAGACGGCCTGTCGTTTAATGTGAGAGCTTCTGCTTTAAAGAGTATGGAAGACCTCCAAACTCTATTACGCAGGTGTTGCTGACAAAATGAGCATCCGAGTGAGGCCGTCCATTAATTCCACCGCAGAAGCTGTTATTCTTGTAATATTCAAGTGCAAATTTTACAACCAGCCCAATATTAAGTTCATTTGATGCGCCTGCAGGGTAGAGCCAATATACTTTCCCAGATACACTTCTTTCTGTTTCATCTGCTGCTTTAATTACGTGTTTTGTGACTAGAAACGATTAAAAGCATGTCAAAATCTACAAGTACTAGAGTACAGCGTAATTCATTGTGTCATTCATATCTACTTTCATATTTACAATACATTTCAAAAAAAGTGACTGGAAAAAAGAAATAATATGACAGTTTGGAAACTACAAATCCTGCTTTTATATTTCACGCAACCAGAGGAACATCGGGCAGATAGGAGATCAATCTTGATGAAATTGCAGTGCCATTTTATGCTCTAGGTGTCACTTTTAAACCAACTTACCGTCGCAAAGTCTTTCTCACTTTCACAAAGTAGATTGTTGGCGGTGTAATGTGACCGAATCGAAATGATACACCTTTATTCTGTTTTGCTTGTGCTTGATTTTTTTTTTATGATCATTGATGCACCGGTGTTTATTGAGGGACGACCTTGTCCACATATTTCAACAGCAACCGAATCAACAGCGATTGAGGACCATAACCAGTGGCCCGAGATCCAATTGTTATGTTTACCTCTAATTCTACATCAGAAATTAAGGAACGGCGAGTCCAGCTTTGTCAGTTTGTCCAGCCAGTCCAGTGAATTAAATTCAGTTGCTTAACCAGCAGATTCATTTTTATTCATTTATTATTTCATGAAGGACCCCACATAGCTCACTTTCTGGCCATTACTATCTACAATCATTAATTAGTCACTTAGAAATGGAGTGTTGTGGTTCATGAAATTAATTATTCAGGGAAAATAACTCATGGAAAAAACTAAAGTGTAATCAACTTATTCATGTTTTGAATTAAACAATTCAAACGGCAGTCATGTGAGAAGAAACAGGTGGAGGTAATAGCTGTAGGAACATGACTTCGCCATGCCATTTTCATGGAGACCAGGATAATGAAATATTCAATCAGCTGGTTTAGGCAACAGGACTGGCTTTGGCACGGGAAATGTTGTTGTTTTTTTGGACTGTGCCAAATGTTTTGGAGGTCTGAATTTGCTCAAGAAAGTCCACTGGAGGTTTGATTAAAGCAGGATCAAGCAACTCGAGCAAAGCGCACAATAGCATTTTTCAAAACACATTCACGCCACAAACAGCCGCTCAGTAATGTTTTCTCTCATCAGTCAAGGAAGTGGCAGCAGGGGGGCAGTGGAGATGTTTACTGATGATGATCAAAATCCACCGTTTTTTTTTTTATGAGTCAATAAGTCAATTTGGTGAATGAAACAAAATTTATTGATTTCATTTCTCCCAATACCCATCCACATTAAACTTTCAATACAGTTGTTGTACTATCAGAGTAGCATTTCCACAGAACTTACAATTTGACCGGAATTAATTATTCTCCTTTTTGGAAAACACATACATCAAATTTCATGCAGAGACGTCCTGGAATGGGCAAGACACCTCAATCTAAACCGCAAATGTCATGCAGCTGCAAAGTGACAAGGAAAGGTCAGAGAATTGTCAAAGACATTCGGATCTTTAATGGTGAATGTCTTTTTCAAATGCCGTGGCAGACTTTGCTCAAGTGACTGACTGACACACAATCTGCCCGTGTCACGATAGCAAAATGGCCATAATTTTCTGTATGCTTATGCTTTGGCACAGACACACTTTCTGTGTCTGTGCGTCAGAACATATCCACGTTGAAGGACACATGTACACTTTTTTTTTTTTTTTTTTTTCCTGGAAAAACACTGGCTGAAAACTGTGGCAGTCTTGCAGCTTTGTAGACACAGCAGTTTCACTGAAAGTATGTATTATCGTATAACTGCAAGCTCAGAGAAACAACATTTACATGAATAGATAGAAAACAGGAAAAAAGAAAGTATTATTATGCCTTCATCAAGACCAATGTTTGCTGTTCAGAAGCTACAGAGGCTGTTGCTCCTCTCATGTATCCAACATCTGATATTGAAAGGCAGAAATTTCAGGAGGCAGATTATTATTTTTGTTTTCAATTGAAGTTTTAATTCATCACCGACAAAGTATTTAATCAGCCTGAAACAGGTTTTTTTTTTTCTATTTTTCTTTTCCAGCCTCCTACTGATGGATATGCTGGACCACTACCAACCATGCCCATCCCACCTCCACCACTACCAGACTTCAGAGGAACTGTAAATCATGAAGCTAACCACAAACAAAAAAGATTTTTTGCCCTTTTTTAGCCACACTTTAGGCAGGCAGAGTTGGCACAAGCCAGCATGGATGGTCGACACGGAAACCCATCAGCGTTGGAAGGGTGAAGACCCGAATCAGCAAGTGTGCAATGTAAACAGACCCGACCTGACCTCACTTGCAGTCGATAAAACATGTTTGAATATTTGACAAGACCCTGGCTGAGACCTGTGCTGATTACAAACACGATGTTACTAATAGCCAATGAAGAATAGTTGGTGGGACACAGGAAGTCTGTTTAAGAAGAACAGAATAATGATGGCGGACAGTTAGGGAAGGAGTGAGCAGAGGAAGCAAAACTGGATGACATTCATGAAACAGACAGCAGATAGAAAAGAGCAGAAAAATCACAGCAACAGCAAGCCCTTGGCCATCCATGTTTGTTTACTCTCTAACTATCACTCTCATCGACGTGGTTGCTCTTGCAAGTTTGCTCGGGAGTTCTACGCATTCAGCTGGCTTCAGTCAGTTTAACAAATCACGAAGTCCGGAAATCCCTCATAAGGCAGAGTCATTAAAGGTGCAATCCCCACTCTCTCAGTCATCATGAAAAACCGGTCAGTTACTGTGTATTCCGATCTTTGTCAAAATCCTTAAAGACTGCGGAAGGTCCTTTTCCACCCTCTAACCCTGAATTTTACCGACTCTAACTCTGTTCTCTAACAAAACACCTCAAGGAGAAGATTCCAGGAGGAGAGTTAACAGGATGGTTAGTAGATTGAATCGACGATGATGATGTGGAACACATAGAATTGCTGTTTCATAAAAAAAAAATCTATTAATCAATAAAGAAATAAAGAGCACAGGAAAAATTAATTGCCGAAAGGGAGCATTATAATATTGTATGTTTTTTTTTTTTTATAATACATATAAATTTAGCAATTCATATTACCCTCATCAATATCTATACTGATGATCCTTCACCCAGGGTTGCAGGGGAGCTAAGCTATCACAGCTGTGATTGGGCAAGGGGCGGAGTCATTCACAGGGCCACACATGGAGACATACAACCTTTCATCCGCTCATTCACACATCTGGCAATTCGGGAGTCTTCAATGAGCCTTCTGCATGTTTTCGGAATATGTGTGGAAACCATAGAACCTGCTTAGGACACCCATGCAGACACGGGGAGAACATGCAAACTCTACACAGAAAGGCCCCCCCCTGGCGGAAGTGAATCAGGGCCGTCCTTGCTGTGAGGCGGTGGCGCGAACCACTGCATAGCCCTTATGTTTAATTTACCTTTCAGAACATGGCACGATATGAGCAAGATGTTGCCGGAGTAAGAAGAAAAACAATGGAGGAAAATAAAGAAAGTGTCAAACACAGGACCATGATTAATCCTGGCTTGAGCCTGATAACTGAGTAATAGTGGGTAGGGGGTTGAGTGGACGATTACAAACAGGGAAATGTTTGACTTAATGGCGGGTGTTTTTGTTAAGGCACAAAGCTTCAGCATCTTCAATATTTTAACCGTAATGGGGAGGGACAGTCGGAGACAAAACAAGGTTTCAGATCAGAGAGAGATCGGGGAGAAAGGGGAGGAGTCACTCCGAGAGGACAATACAACAGGCGTTGGAAGAGAGGAAAAATTCCAGGATCCCGGAAGCCGCCAATAATCTTTATGATATCAAAGCTTCTAAAACGTGTCAGAAGACGGGGAATTATAAACTGTATGAGTAAGCAAAAACATATGTGAAAGAAGAACGGAGGCAACATGATGAAGAAAATTTAGGAGGACAACAATCACTGTGAATCAAACGATACGTCCAAAGGGTGTTGTCAGAAAAGTTCTTCAAAACAGAAAAGGCTTGCGACATGCCATTAAAACTGCATTCATTGGAAGTGGAGGGAAATCTGTTTAATTGCGAAGAATTTTCAAGGTGGTTCATTGAAAGGACCTGATGTCACAATCCCCGGTGTTTGCACCATTTTTAGCTCGGAGTTCTTCAAGGAACGGCTGCTACACGGCTTTACCAGTGGGACGCATCATCAGTCGTGTACGTCCACATCACAGGGTGCTTCAATACCCCCTCTGCTGAGGCAGGCCCACCACAGGTTGATCAAGCCTGGGTGTGTGTGCCCAAGCAGCCCAGGTGGTGTCACTCCTCTTCAGCCACAGCCAATGGCTTGTGCTTTCAGCGCTGTTGGCCAGTCGTTTAATGGCTTGCCCGTGTATTTGTATTTATTTATTTGATTGGGACGGTGCACGTCAATGAACAGACATGTTAAACACATGGATGTAAACATGCCGGATTGTAGCCAAAGACTAATTTCCATCCGCAGTCCCACAGGCAGGGGTCTCCTGATTCCCAGCTCCCTTCGGAGCTTTGCAGTCGAACTCGCTATCAAGCCCATCATGTGATGAAGGATGGATCTCCCCAGGCAATTGAAGGAAGTTTGATTTTGCATTAACGAATGATTCATTTGGAAATATTCATTGGGGTATTAGAAGTCACTGCTTGTAGATGATATAGACTTAGTTAGAACGGATTGAGAAGGTTAATGTGAGCTCAAGAGATGTCAAGATAGAATTGTTCTTTTTTTTCCCTCTTGCTATGGTTCTGTTCGTTTGACGTCTCAAACCAAACAGACTGTGCAGACCAAAGAGTGGATGCAGACCAACACCCAGTTCATCATCGGTCTTCTTCTTCCTCTGCCATCGGCTTTTCCCTTCAGGTGTCGCCGCAGCGAATCAACCTCCTCCATCTAACCCTATTCTCAGTATCCTCCTCTCTCACACCAACTACCTTCATATCTTCTCTCACTACGTGCATAAATCTTCTCTTTGTCTTCATCTAGACCTCCTGCCTGGCATCTCCCAATCAAGCATCCGTCTACCAATATATTCAGTATCCCTCCTCTGTACATGACCAAACGATCTCAGTCTGGCTTCTCTGACCTTCTCTCTAAAACATCTAACGTGTCGTCCCCCAGATGGACTCATTCCTGATCCTATCCATCGTCGTCACTCCCAAAGGGAACCTAAACACCTTCATCTCTGCGACCTCAATCTCTGCCTCCTGTCTTTTCATCATTGTCACTGTTTCTGGACCACAAAGCATCGCTGGTCTCACCACTGTCTTGTGTACCTTTCCTTTCATTCTGGCTGATATTCTTCTATTGCATGGTACTCCTGACCTTTTTCCCCAGCCATTCCAACCTGCTTGAACCACGTTTTTTAACTCTTTTCCACACCCTCCGTTGCTCTGGACTGTTGACCCTAAGTACCTGAAATCCTCCAACTTCTTGATCTTCACTCCCTGGAGCCTCACTTTTCAACCCGGGTTCCTCTCATTCACACACACATATTCTGTCTTGCTGGAAATAACCTTCTTTCCTCTCCTTTCCAGAGCAAACCTCCACCTCTCAAGATTTTCCTCAACCTATTTCCTGCTCTCACTACAGATCACAATGTCATCTGCAAACATCATGGTCCATGGAAATTCCTGTCTATCCTCATCTGTCAGCCTGTCCATCACCACTGCAAACAGGAAGGGGCTCAGAGCTGATCCCTGATGAAGTCCCACCTCCACCTTGAACTTCTCTGTTACACCTCCAGCACACCTCACCACTGTCTCACACCGAGCATTTCTGCTGACTTCTGCTCTCAGTCTAGTTTCCACTACTCTTTCCCATAACTTCACAGTATGGCTCATCAACTTTAACCCTCTATAGTTACCGCAATTTTGCACATCTGTATGTATATATCTATGTATATGTGTGTATGGGCATGTATGGTGATATATGTATATAAAAAAAAAAATATATATATATGTGTGTGTGTATGCGTATATATGTTTGCACATGTATAGATTCTTTCTTTTCTAACTGTATGTTGTTTTTTTGTTTGTTTTTTGTTGTGCTTATTTATATGTTGGCTATTTGACATTGTTATTGTTGCGCTGCTGCGACATTCGAATTTCCCCCATGGGGCTCAATAAAGTATTATCTTATCTTATCTTCTCTGCATATATTCCTGCACTTCCTCATTCCACCACCAAGTCTCCTCATCTACAACCAACTCTCTACCTTTTCCTGTCACCATCTCAATATTCAAAGTCCCTACTCTCAGTCCCAGGCTCTTGTCTTTCCTCTTCTCTCGCTGCTTCCGAACACGCCTTCCTCCTCTCCTACAGTAGCCCAATTTCCACTGGAACCCTGTAGGTTATCGCCACCGATGACGGTTGTTGTTAACCCGGATCTGGACCGATCCTTCGGTTTGATTTGCATATTCGGTTTCGGCGCGAGTTTTATTCCGGATGCCCTTCCTGACGCAGCCCTCTGCATTTATCTGGGCTTGGGACCGGCTCAGGGAGACACCGACCTGTGTGCGCCCCTGAGTCTCCATTGTGAGGCTCATCATGGGTATCGGGTGGATAAACGAATGATGCATCCAGCCAGTGCCTCTACACTGTGAAAACATAAATGCCTTCAGTGAAATATGGTCCGAACACTTTAATTTGCGGTTACTCGTGGCCACCCACAAAAACAACCATGTTTTCAGTGAGAAAATGCTGGCAGTGATTTTTAATTACACAGGTTAACATTGTTGCCTTAAGGTTCATCAATTATGTGTCTGAGAGAAATTGCGCAATTCGTTCATCATGTTGTCCGATAGACAATCAGTTCCCTACTTTGCTGTCTTCCTCCCTGGCGTTTACTGACAGGTGGTAATCAAGCTGGAAGATGTGTTACCGCTGCAAGACATTCTTCAGTTAATCCAATTCATATTTTGAACTGTAGAAAAGGGAACTGCAGAGAATCCATTCAACTCCATGGATAAGATGCAAACTCTACACAGAAAGGATCGAACTGGGAACCTTCTTGCTGTGCGACAAGAATGCTAACCACTGAAGAATGTGCCACTGAGTTTAAATTCCATGGAGATGGAAAGAGGGCTGCGCTATGGGGATTCAGGTGTTCAGCTGAAAACAAAAATGGCTTTCTTTTTCTCTTCTTTAAAGTATCAGTGGCGCAATGGTTTGCGCTTCGGCCTCATAGCATGAAGGACCCTGGTTCGATTCCAACAAGTGGACCTTTCTGTGGGGAGTTTACATGTCCTCCCTGCGTCTTCAAGGGTTTCCTCCGGTTTCTTCCCACAAAAAAAAACATGCAAAAACATGCAGCAGGTTAATTTGGAAAATTGCCCCAAATGAGTGAATGGTTGTTTGTCTGCATATGTGGCCCTGCAATTGACTGGCGACCAGTCCAAGGTTTATCCCTCCTCTCGCCTGAAGATAGGTTCCAGCACACGATGGATGGATGTCAAGAAAGGTCATCTAAAACTGGGCATAATCTAGAGGGAGCTGAACAATTTTGATTATGGTTTAATACTAGATGGAGAAAGCTTGCTATATAGTGATCATTTGAAAAAATATTAAAAAGCATAATTTGAAAAAGTGATAAATGACATGCAGGATTTGAACAGGGACCTGACTTTGTGACTGATGTATCCTTCAATAAATCAAGTACAAGTTTAGTTTTTGGTCTACTTACTAACCTACTTTTGGTACTGCATGCAGATCTGAATGCTACACAAGGACAAGCTTTAGGTTTAACTGCAAAGAATTTGTTTGTCCTTTCTGTATCTTAAAAAATACACTCTTGCACTCTGGTTATTTATGTAGTTATTTATTTATCCCTGCATTGTGGTTTTATCAATTGGTTTTCTAGCTTGACTGAGTTGCTTATATTAGTTAGTTTTGTTTTCAGGTCATCAAACATAGAACTTTTGGCTGCAATTTGTTCATGTAAATACATTTTAAACATTTATTTTACACATTGAAAAGTGTTATTCCTCTTTATACTTACATATTTATTTTACAAACAGTCATCTCTCATACTCACTGGTTCCACAACCAAGTTTTCAGATGCATCTGAATCGGTCTCTGTGATGAACCATTCCAAGGTGCTTCTGGGGAGCTTCTATCATCACTGCTATATTTTGTGATATGCAGGGAAAATAAAATCGTAACTTTCCTTGCAAACAAAAAACTGATCAGAGATCAACAAGAGAACTGACAAAGAGAAGAATACCTACTTAGAACATCCCTAATTTGGGGATTAGATACATTAGTGGTCAAACGTTGTGCCTGAGCGACTTTCCGCAGAAATGATATGATTCATGACTTGTCGTTTTAATAGCTGATGTTCTGTAAGTAAAGAGAGATGCCAGAGAATATGTGGTTTTGTTAAACTGCATATTGTTTAAAAAAAAGGTCTGCCAAATAATGTACCCCCCTGCTGCTTTTCAAGCAAGGCTCCAGAATGGCACTTAAAAAAGAAAAGAAAAAGAAGCCAGCCTATTTGCAATTGGTAATGACAAAGTCTGATGAGCGGATTAAAAGATGATGATGAGTTTGGCAATGTGTTGGATTTGGTTTTGCACTTTTTTTGCTCTTCAAACGCTGAATAATCAATACAAAGTGCCTGAATTTATTCTACTGTAATGACTTGAAGTCCTCATCCCGCCAGGAATGACTAACCATCATGCCCTTGCAAAGCAGTCGGTCGATTGCACAAATGTACTATCTGCAACATGTTCAATTATACTCTCCAATCAGAGAGGAACTTAATCAAGAGCTCTCATCTCATTATGCCAGAGGTCAGTAGATGTCCCTCTGCAGTGTGAAGGGATAGATTTTGGTCTTCTGAAAATGTGCAATTAGGTGGCAGAGTACCTGATTGCAAGGCTGAAGATCAGATTTGCCAGATTTGCCCTATGCAGTTGTCACCGCAGGTGGTGCTGACAAGGTTGGGTTAGATTGTAGTCTCACCAATGAAGAATCTCACCAATGGTGGTCTCTCTCTCAGGCATGCACAAACACACACACACACACACACAAACACACACACACACACACACACACAGATTACCTAAATGGCTCGGGGGCTATTTAGGAGATGAGAAGAGATTGTCACTTTTGGTGGTATAAAAAGAAAAAAAAAACAAAAACAAAAAATCTATGTCAAGGTTAGTGATTTTTACATGGGTTTTCACTAATAAACATAAAATTTCAACTTAAAAGAATCCTGAAGTCACATCTGTGGGGTCGTGTTTGTTGGTAGGTTTCACACTTTTGTGAAATGGCTAAATTGTGAGGTTTCTCCAATATCTCCATTGTAAATACACAAATGCAACCTGTTTCTGAAGAGCTCGACAAAGAACAAGAGGAGAATTTAACATTACCAAGATTTTATTGCATGGTTAGTTTGTATTGGATAATTTATCAGACATTTAATAATAAATTGGAGGTGCTGGATTAAAAACTCCCCCACAAACATTCAAGAGAGTGTTCTTGACTACTTTGAATCCTGCTGATGACAAGGTATTTTGCAACTTTTTATTCAAGCCAAAATATTCAACTTTATTCATTTGTAAGAAAAAAACAAAACAAAAATGTATTATTCATAGAAAAGGATCCTTATATTATGTCTGCTGATGTTGTAGAGCAGGTGTTTATTTTCAGACACAACCTGCATTCTTAGGAGTATTTCAGGATTCAATATATATATCACAGCATTGTCTTTGTATAATTCAGATGTGATAGCACATTGACTTTTCAAGTTTCACATCAATAATGGCGGAAGTAAGACACGCTCCTCATGGACAAAAAAACCTACCACAACACAGAAACACAAAGAAAAACCAAACAAAACACAAAGGCATCCATAGGCTTTCTTTTGTGCTTTTTTGTCAACTTTAATGTGTGGCTTGCATTTTAAATGAAACCATGATCAGGGGAGGGTTTTTGTTTTGGTCTGACTAAACATCATGCAGTTCAGGTGCAGCAATTCACTCCGCATAGGCAGAGTTTCTCTCTTTGATGAAAGCTCACTCATAATTATTCTTCACTCTTCAGCTCAGTCGGATGGAGAACAATTGTGAACGGTGTGTTGGAAGCTTAGAAGCTTTGCGAAGATAAGAAACATTAAAGCACCAACATCAAGCGGCAAAATTGCTTTAAATGCATAATTATACAAATCAGTCACACTGTCAAATGTTGTTGGGTCAGTTTAATGAGATTCACTGACATTGAAAGATCCTTCAACCTTATTGTTGCATGTATTAGAACAACAAAATGCAAAGAACTGGCACCATTTTTGGTCCTCCAATAAGTGTCGTGAGAGAACGTCTTATCATTATCGTTGTTATGATTGCTAGATGTGCTGTGTGAGGCGGCACTTTGACGCAGTGGTTAGCGCTTCCGCCACACAGGATGAAGGACCCCTGTCCGTATGAGAGAATGAATGGTTGTTAGAACCTATACGGTGCCCTGTGATCAGACGCCCTGGTCCAGGGTGAACCCAACCTCTCACTCAGACAGCTGGGATAGGCTCCGGCACCTTGACAACTGCAGGAGCAGTGACAGATCATGGATGGATGGGTGCGATGTACGGTTTATTAATGGAGTTCTATGTATTGTTGTTTGGTTCTATTTATTTAAATAAGCCTTTGAAATTTGAAGAGAATGTAAAAAAAAATAAAAAAATAACAGTGCTTTTTTGATTTGGGGTTGAAAGTTATAAACTCTTAAGCGGGATTATTCCAAGTAAATCAAGATTTGCTTCAGGCTTTCAAATTTGATTTTACTAATGTCATATTAAGCTCCCTTGGAGTTTTCACAGTATGGGAGCTTTCTATTTTATTAGCATTATGATTTTATTGTCAAAAAGCTACAAGTTCTGAGATCGTAAAAGTAAATTCACTTAAAAAGGTTTATAATTGAGACATTACGTACCAGACATTGTCCTTTCACTCTGGATCAGATATACAAAGAAACAATAGAGCAAAGCCATAGCCAATCAGTGCTCACATTACAACACATCTAATGTGGGCCATTAATCCAGCCATAGCTGTCAAACACATGGTCTACTTTTACCACTTACTGCCCATCAGCAGCAGACCATGGGACCTGAAAAGTGTGTGCGCGCCACATAGGCCTGACACGCTCACTCAATCCTCTCAGCTCCCTCTTATCATAACAAGCAAGGTTATTCTCTTGAGGGATCACCAGAGAGAACTAACAGAGTGGACACGTCGTTGGGTCCAGTTTAACAACCAGCACCCTGCTGCCTTGCAGAAACAAGTATTCTGTTCTTGTTTGAATAGGGCTGCGGGTTAACTGTCCTCCTGAGCAGGTCAACTCAAACATTTTTGTACAGATGGAGCCTTTGATTGATGTAAAAGCAAAATACAGCTGAACATGAGACCCTAAAAGAACCGCTAAGTGCAAAAACAGCAGCATGTATTGTGACAAGACAGATGAAGACAATGCCGCCATCCTCCCTCACCTCTAAGATACTGCCTCGAAGCTTGGACTTTGGAGAGCAAAGAGAAAATATTCGCTTTCAGAAATTTAACTTGCAGATGAATCTAATCTACAAGTTAGTCATGTGAGAAAAAAAAAAAAAAAAAAACCCACCCTCAACAATCAGGTCTTCATTAAGAAGTTCACATATCAATGTCCAATCCTGTTTTTCTGCATTACCCAGAAAAGAAAGTGATTTAATTGCACTTAAAAACAATAACATCGTTCTACACATTTATATAAAAAGGAGTATCTTATGGAGGAAAAAGTTAGGACACCTACCCTCCTAATAACTAGTGTTGCCCCCTTTGGCTGATAGAACTTCATTGAGACACTTTTAACAGTCTGACATCGATCAGAAGGAAGTTTACCCCACTCCTCAATGCAGAATTCTTTCAGCTGGGATGTGTTTGAGGGGTTTCTTGCACGTTCAGTCCGTTTCAAGTCACTCCATAACATCTCAATGGGGTTAAGATCAGGGCTTTGACTTGGATCCTGCCACCTCCATGCTTCAGTGCTGGTATGAGGTTCGTTTCTTGGAAGGCTGTATTTGGTTTACGCCAAACACGTCCTCTGTTCTGGTGTCCAAATAATTCAATTTTAGATTCATCTGTCCAAAGACCGTCATTCCAGAAGTCATGGTCTTTGTCTACGTTCTCTCTGGCAAACTTCAATCTTGCCTTAATGTTTTTCTTGGAGCGCAAAAGGTTTCTTCCTTGCACACCTCCCATGGAAGTCAAACTCGTGTAGCCTCCTCCTGATCGTAGACTCGGTGGCAGTTGTTTTGAATCTCCTCCACTTGTAAACAATTTTCCGCATGGTGGAATGACTGATGTCAAGTTCTTTTGAGGTCTTTTTAAATCCCTTACCAGACACATAAGTGGCCACAATCTTCTTTCTGAGGGCATAGGAGAGCTCTTCAGATCTCACCATGGCTCACACTTCAACAGTCAGGGACACTCCAAACTACATTTTAAGGTTTAAATTGGGCAAGGCTTCTTTAACATGCTGGGTAACGATGTTCTGATCTTGAGCAGCTGACAAGAGGTAGATATGATACACCTGTGAGGTTGACATGATACACCTGTGTGTGATTTTAACCATTTTAAGTGGGATAATATGTCGGGGCGTCCTGATTTATTCCTCGACAGAAATTGCATTCTTTTTATATTACATTTCAAAATAAGACTTAAAAAGGCTTTTCTTATTTTTTTAATTGTTTAGTTATATTACTTGGATCTCTCAGTATCATTACATTTTATATTTAACATCCATATGTCCAAATATATTTTAAAATATACAGACTTTAATTGGGTGCCCTAATTTTTTCACATGACTGTGCTTGGAGAAACTTTCAGGAAGGAAAACATACATAAATAAAACACTCAGATTATCTTGATCCAGGTTATGATTCCCGAAGGGTGCAGATTCGCAGGAACAGTTTTAACGCATTTACAATATGAACCACTTGAATCCCATCAGTTTCTTTTCTATCTTTTTTTTAAATTTTATTTTATTTTTACAAAATATGCCTGCCTGTAAAGTGATGGCTTGGCCTTCTTAAAAAAAACTGTCACAACGCCCTGTGCAGCCTCATAATTCAGTCTCAAATCTCTCACCCCTTCTGCTTTTGAAAAATGAGGCTCAGACACCATCTTTGATCCACAGTTGGAAACCGTGTCCTCCACATTTGGACACAAACATTTTTCTCTCTCTGCTCTCTCTGCCCATTTGATTTTTTTTCATTTTTTTTTGTCTTTTTAACTCCATGGCCTCAGCAAAAAAAATCCATTTCTTACTGATATTTAACATTGTGCTTCCATCATGCTTTGTAAGTTCATTCACATTGAATTTGGCAGCAGCTGCGCCGTAACTCTTGTTTTATTAGTTTTCGTGATGTTAATTTAGAAATCATGGGTCCTCATGGTCAAATTGATCATACTGGAACACTAGGGTCTTTTTACCTCAACACTACATCTGGTTGGTTACAGGTAGATAATTCCACATTCTGAACACACCCCCTTCTGCATTTCATTCCTCTGAATATGTCACATCTTTATGAAAAACCTTTTAAATCCAAGTAATATGAATTTATTTATAGTGTCTAAGAAGTAATCTATTACTGGTTTGTATCATTGGCTGGCAACTGTGTTTTCTAGGGCTTTATATTATAAGGACTTGGGGTTTCTAATGGTAGTGATGTAAATAAAGGAAGTACTTTTCAAAAGTTAGGTTACACCACATCGATCTTGAATATGGATTGTTCAGGATCTTGATAGGAACGGGTTTAAGAAAAAGTCATCCCTGTAGACCGTTCATTAAAATAGAATTGGCTATTTCCATCTCTAAATGTATGAGTTATTACAAAATGTTTTCTAAACCCAGGTTGTTAAATCTGGAGACTTGGCCAGGGGTGCAATGCTTGAAACTGTAATGATGTAGCAAACGATGTCAGCTGTGGTATTGCCTTCAATACAAAAAATGAAATAATTCTTTTTTTTCAGAGAAATATAAACATTTTGGATCAGGTATATTTTTCTATGAACATAGGGATATTTCAACATGAAAGACGATAATAATTTATTTTATAAAAAAATTGTGATTGACTTGTTTTTCTTTTTTGTCCTCTCACTCAATTCCTGTAATCATAATCATTTTCAGAATCATTCAAAAATGCAATTCGCCATTATTCATTAATTCATCAGTCAATATATGCTCAAATAATTACCTCAAACTCATCAATAGATAGATAGTGAAAGTTAACTCATGCCTAAGAAAAAAACAGGAGTGTCTCTAATGATATGATATGATAAGATGTCCAAAATATAGAATAATCCTTGAATTTTGATGATATGCTCAAAACATCACATCAGACATATGTTTTAATTTGAAAAAAATAAATGTATACAAACATACATACTGTAAAAAAAAAAACACACGTATATAGAACTCCCTACCATGTACAGTGCTAGATCTATGTATCTGACAAAATGATTCTCACAATGGCAACCAGTAACCTACTCCACTCTGGAAAAACTCTATGAGCATTAGGCTGAATATGTTGGGTTTTTTTGTCGCTTGTTTTGTATTCTTCCCCTTTGGCCATCAATCATCTATCAACATTTATCAATTAAAAGGCAAATGACATATCAATATGTGTTTGTATTCAGTCGGTGTTGTTGAGTCATCAAAAGTGAAATCCTGTCTTGTTTTGAAAGTGACACATTACCTCAAATATTGCAGGGCGGCGGGTTGAGGGGTTTTGCAATGAGAGAGAGGACGGAGATTAGCCTAAACGACAGCTCTATTAGAGGCTTAACCTGCTCTTTGATCATTTCCTGAGCCCCCCTTCAGATCATTTTGAGCAACAGACAGCAAATCTGACAGGCTCCTGCTCTACCTCCACCCTCTCCCTCCTCCCCGACCAAAACTACCAGCACCACCGCTAATATCCGTCATAACGTACCCAGGCTTCACAGTGATCAAAGAAGGGCTTTTTGGTGACTGAGGCTCCATCTGTCTACTCACAATAGCAGAGACGAGAGAGAAAATGACTGCCGGGAAAAAGGCTCGCCCGAGTACAGTGTGACGGAATCTAGAGAGACAAAGCGATTGGGATGTTTGTTTTTCCTCCGTCACATGCCGTACTCCTCCTCCGTCGTGTGTTTTGAAAAGCAGTCCAATGACTTTTTGCTGAGTAATTGCAATTAACATATATTCTATGCCAGTTTTACCCGGGGAAACGTAAAAAACACTGGGTTGAACAACAGGTGACTAATAACTAGCAGGTGAAAAGTTATGTGTACCCTTAAATAAAAAATAATGTCAGTTGTCTCTCCTTTAATATCCTTCATGATACATGAATTCATCTTACACTGTTTCATTCTGGCATCAAAACAAATTCATGGTGTTCTCCAGAGGCACAATATTGTACAATCTCACTTCTAAATCTATAAATCCATGCTGGGGAAGTTAACTACATAACACAACACCTGAATATAAATGTGTCGATGCAAAATGTATACCAAAATATATCATGCACCACCTGGTAAACTGAAGCAAAAAGGTCAAGTTCCTTAATCGCATTAAAGAAGATTTGATGCAAGTCATGTCTTATTGTGGAGGTATATTTATATATTACATTTAGATCGCTTTTTGTTGTTAAGGTGGCTCAAAAAAGACTGATATTCTCATTTGCATTGTTACATTTAAAATAGACAAAGAACTCAAATTTGCAGTGTCATATGATGTTACTCTGATAAATTTTCTTTCTAATTCTTGTCCCTCACATTTCGGAATATCGATAAGGAAAAAAGATGAGTACGTTTAGACATTTATAGCACTTTTAACAGTTGGGAAATCACATAGCAGTTTATATAAAACATACCAGCAACATCAGATCATTGCAAAATCCTTAACTTTTTAATGGAGGTAATAATGAAACCACAGACGTGCAGAACACAAGCGTTTAGCAGGTGTATGTGATTGGACTACAGACTAATGCATACAAGACAATAAACAGGTCACGATCAAAAACAACATTAAACAGTTTAGAAAAAGTATGAAATCAAATATTATAATATAATAGATTATCAATGCAATATATTATAATGTGTTTTTTTTTTTTCGATGACGAAATGACGGCGGAGTCGTGGAGAAGCTCAAACTTTAATACCGAAACATCAAAACAAATAGCAAACGGGGAACATCCGGGATCACCAATACGTACCCATCTTAACTACGCCCCCTCCCCCTGAGTCCCATGAGGTGAGAAGCCACACCCCTTAGTGTCCACCACTGGTGGACGGGGCCCAGAAATCATGAGCGGAGGGGCGCGACAGGATCCACGAACAGATGGGGTGGCGGAGCAGACCTCTTGGGCAAAAATACGCAATGGACCCGTAGCGGCTGGCGAAGCATTGAGGTCATCCTTGGGGGCCAAACGCAGAGGAGGCTTGACTCAGGGCAACCAGTCCATCCAGTTGCCACCCGAGAGCATGGCCCGCAACGCTGCCGTGAGGGACCGGAGGAAACACTCGCAAAAGCCATTGGCCTGAGGGTGGTATGCCCTCGTCAGGTGCACCGTTGTCCCTGCCAGGGGAGGACCAGAGTGCCGACCCCAACTGTGGACCCCTGTCTAAGGTGATGTCAGACGGTGTGCCACAACAGGTGACCCAGGAAGAAAGACAAGCTCGAGCCACATCCGTGGCTGATTGTGGAGGCCAGCAAGAGCCTTCTGGCCACCTGGTGGTCCAATCGACCATGGTGAGCAGGTGCATAAAGCCCTGCGAAGGAGGCAGGAGGCGCACCAGGTCAATATGGATGTGGTCAAAACGCCTGGCCAGGATCGGAAACGGCTCGAGGGCTGCTCTAACGTGCCGGTGAATCCTTGACATCCCTATGAATGCCTGGCCAGAAAAACTTTGCACACACCAGCTTCACCAATGCTTAGACCCCAGGGTGTGAGAGCGAGTGCACCAAGTTGAAAACCCGAGATGTCACAGAGGAGGGCAGGGCTACCGTCCTGCACAGCCACAACCTCCAGCTTGAGGCCAGTGTGCAACAACGTCAGGCCAAGGACATCCCCGTTGCTGGACTGGTCAGGGGCCCTAGCCGAGAAATCAATCCCGACATGCACAAGGCACAAAGGAACCTGTGACAGGCCATCAACAACAGGATTGGACTTTTCAACCACATGCCTAATGTTCGTGGTAAACTCTGAAACAGCTGCTGGCAAGCTCAGCAACTTGTGACATGGCGAAAGTCAACAGCTTGTGGTCCACATATGCCGTGAAAGAGTGGACTTCCAGAATAAAACGGAAGTGCCACGTCGCTAGATACAGGGCCAACAACTCCCTGTCGAACATGCTGTACTTGCATTCAAAATCCTGCAATTTTAAAGAACGCAAGGGGCTGCCAGGCATTCCCCACCCACTGTTCAACCACAGCCCCAACGGCAATGTCAGACACATCGACGTCAACGCGATGGGAGCTGTGAGCGCGGGATGTGCCTTTGGCACCATGTGGTTTGGGGAGGCCCATGGGCTGTTAAGCCGCCTCACGATCCCCCAGACACTGTGGTGGCAAACTCGTCCCTTGCAGTTGCTGGTTTGGACGCGACCAGGCGCCTCGCTCGCGCGAAGATAGCTGGTCCTTCCGTGGGGATAAAATGCTCCACGCATTGTCTCGTAGACACGATGGGAAATGTGGGCGTCATCAGTGATGGAAAATCCGCCAGCAACCATTGGTAAACATCCCCCATCCATTTGCGGCCCAACCTCCCTTGTCCCGCACGGATTGGTGGCGAAACAAACTTTGTTGATAAGACAGGGGGTTGCCACGTATACTAGCAGACCGTTGGCACACAGAAAATCTGCACCCATGATGGGGACTGTGATGGCTGCAATCACAAAATCCCACTCAAAGACACACAGAAACTGACCTAAAGTGTCTATAGCAGACCCGTTAGCAGCGCTCAATACTGGCCGCGACTGCTACGGCTTTGCCATTTCCTGGCTACTGAACGAACATGGAGAAACACAATGCCGTGCCCTGCTGCCGAACCGTTATTGTAGAAAGCATAGGTCGGTCCTCTGTCTTCTCGGGGTGGTCACCACGGCTGCATACGTGTCTCCTGGCGCCCTCTGCGGGAGCTCCAACGTCACACTCTGACCACCGCACTGCCTGGTCGTCAGCAGGAGGTCAGCGGTCAGCTTCCTTAGCCAGACCCCGGTAGTCGCAGTTGGAAGTTGCTGCGGGAAGACGTGCCAAAAAAGGAATCCGCCATCGTCGGATCCCAGTAGCAACAACATGTTCTACATAAGGTCCACAGCAGACCTGTTGCCCAAACCGGACAGGGAAAGCAGCCTGTCCGCTTGCTCCAGAGCAGAGAGTTCCTTAGCGTGGTATATCTGCCACGCTGCGTGGGGTCACGTAGCTACTCCATGGACCGCCTGGTGGTCGGCCGGTCCAGCGCCACGACTACCAAAAGGTACCTCGCTTCCTCAGACACGAATTCAAGCAGGTGCTGAAATCTACTGGAACCAAGCAGCCGGGTCGCACTGCCAGAACTCCGGCAGCTGGACGGCCGCGACAGGCAGTGCCGGCTGAGTGAGATGGGGCGACATGGCAGGGGTAGAGTCACACATTTCCTCTGAGTCAGGCATGACCACATCAGGGTCACCAATGTGGGGTTTCCACGGGGAAATGACGGCGGAGTCGTGGAGGAGTTCAAACTGTGATACTGAAACACCAACAAACAAATAACTAACTCGGAACATCCGGGATTGCCAATATATACCTGGCTTAACCACGTCCCCCAGCCCTTAGTCCCCTGGGGGCCACACCCCTTAGTGTCCGCCACAGTGTGATATATAATAATAATAATCTAAAATAGAAATTATTATTATTAAATTATAAATGGCACGAGACATGGTCAATAATGTCATGTCGGCAGAGAGTTAGTAAAATTATTTTAAGTTTAATTTCTGTTATATGCAGGTTGAACGAAGTGTTAATCTCATTAGATCCAAACTCCCGTTGGAACCGTACACTTCCTCTGCCTTTACGTGACAACCGATTTTTTTTTCTCTTTTTGCAAATTATCAAAACTACTCTGCAGATGATGATATTCCAGATACCAAACATCGGCATCAGGTTCTCCTACAGCAAAAGGGGGTTAATATTAACACCATTTAGAATATAAATAATTGTAATGATTTAGTATTAGGCTATAGCGAAGACACCGAATACAACAGGAAACTAAATCAAGTGGACTCTGGACCCCAGCCTGACAGAATTTGACAACAATTTGATTCTGATGTTGGACAGAAAAATGTACCATTATCTGTACCTTAATCTTGAATTAATCTTTAGAGTTGAAAATACACAAAAAGTCAGTTACTCATTACTCTCAGTTACCTATTTTATATAAGGACAGTCCTCTGAACCCTCTGTTTAATTTAACCTCAAACATTCAGTAAAAATACTACATATAAAGGCATTTTATTAATTAGAATTTATATTTGCATCAGTCCCAGAAATTTGGTTGGGGCTTCCCTCGGAACTGCATTAAGTTCTGTAACTCTTGACTGTTGTCAAACAATGTGCTTGTTTCTCATTTGCATCTCATTTTCATTTTTTTGAGATACTTGTTTTTCTCCTACTCAACCCCTCTTTGAATGCATCTGCATGAATATGAAAGGGCTTCAAATGGCAGTCTTTGTTAAAAGTTGCGAGACAAATGGATTTTTTGAACATCACATCCTGCGAGGACTGAAGCTAGCGTGGCGCCCGGTCAATCAGCATCACATTTAGATGTGAAGACCATATTCATCTCCAGTTTAAGTGTAGGAAGTGAGGAAATAGTCTTAGTAAAAGTTTATTGAGAACTGTAGGGCTGCCATATTTTTACCAGACCAAATAGTCTTGTCAGTGTACAAATATTCAGAATGCCAAAAGTTATAAATGCTTCTACTTCCCATGAGTTCTTAAGTGTTCTAAAAAATTATCTATTAATTCACTCTTTCCCAATAAACGTTGAACTTGTTGAATTGTAATTCTGCTGTAATTTCCAAAATCATGACAGTGAAGTGTATTTTTTTTGGTAAAGAGACATAGGTGGTCATCCTAAAGAGGATGATGTGTAAATATATCTCTTCAATATTTAATATTTTTCCTGATAAATGTTATGCATGTAATGGTATGTTTATTTATGCAGTCACAGTCATCAACAACCACACTGACAGGTGAGCTATAACTTTAGATTCAGAACATAGTACACCTTGAAGGGCATGTGTGTGATTATGTGATACACTTGTTGGATGACTGACAGTTATATCTAATATGAGGACTACTTGATGCAATAGGAATGTATTTGTGATAGGTAGTATACATACAATAGCTGGACTTCTGCAAAAAAAATAAAAAATAAAAAACCTGTCAATCCCTAAATTCTCCAAGGTAGCCCAGTGACTCATGGGCCTCAGATTGGTAATCTAAGTAATTATGTTGTTCGGCAATGAATTGGTTATTGTTATCTGCGCTAAATACTCCTGCTTTAGCATAAGGGTTTCAAAACTGGTGTGTTTTCCATCCCTGAAAGAAAAGCAAGTAACTTTACTGGAGGCTTGTCTATACAGAAATGAGTTTCTATTTTCCCTTTGGCTCCAACTGTGATAAACACACAGTGCATCAAATAACCTGCTGAGTACTTGAATGTGAGTGTCTGCCCTTCTCTTTTTAACACAACATCCGATGTGTCAGACTCACTCTTATAATTGTGACCCATGCATGTAGTTTATGAAATGTAAGTTGTAAAAGTTAAATACATTTAAGAAATAAAAAATAAAATTGTAATAAATGTGTACGGATGTACAGAAGAATCACATTTGCCGGCTTCATTTCTGAACAGAGGTATTCTGAGGTATTCTATACTTATTATTTATTCTATAAATGGATTCAAATACCACCACAAGAAAAACAACACATTTTTATAAGGAAGGATAAATTCCCTTTATGCTTTAATTGAAATGCATGCCGGAAATTCAGAGGTGAGATGGCACTTGATGTAGCAATGAGGGCTTTAAGTTTTGAAATAGGCTGTTAATGCTGATGTGCACGGATATTTTAAGAGACGTCAATGGTCCCCTCATGTGGACGCGTAGATGATTGTTCTCACCTTCTCTGCATTCACTAACTCCACTGCTTCTCTGTCCATTTGTCTATCTTTGTTCGTCTCAAACCATACGCTCGCTCGAAATACACACACACACACACACACACGCACACACGCACACACACACACAAACACACACACGCACACGCACACGCACACACACACACAGTTTAGCCGAGAACATGTTTTGCCTTAGGGGCTCTGTCTTGCCCCTGCCCCATTACAAGGCTAATGAAAGCAGTGAGAAGATCAAATCCAATGAAGCAGCTTTTCACACTGCTTAACCCTTGCAAAAACATGTGAACTTTCGCACAGCCCATGCACACACACGAACACACATGCAGATGAAACAAAACACACACAGGCACACACTTTCACACAGAGTTTGAAAACATTTATTTGTACCCCCTTTACATATAATTAAGTAAAATGTATACTAGCTCATGTGAATGCAGTGTCGATTGCTTGACTTATTCACGTGGCGCAGGAGGAGGTGGAGCGGTCGTCCATGGAACTGAACGTTTTCTGGTTCCGGCTCCTCCTGGTGTGTCGAAGTGTTGCTGAGCGAGACACGGAACCCCTAACTGCTCATGGTTCATCCATGACGGGTTAAATGCAGAGAATGAATTTCCCCACAGGTATTTATAAAGTATATACTATCATTATTAAATAGTTATTGTGACTTTTTTTCAGTTTGAGTACCTCAATGACTGATGGCTTAAATGTCTTTGAGATAGTGATCGGTTTAAATGACTGAAATGAATGTGAACTCATTAAATGATTCAGTTACTCCTTAAACTGATGTGATTTTCTTCACATAGCAAAATTAGAAAACAATATCAATATGCATAAAGAATTTGACTTAAGAGTCCTCAAAACGCACAGCCCCATTCCCAGGTCAAACAAACATAAGTGTTGAAAATGTAAAAACATATATATAAAGCATGTGTCCCCCAGTATCACCTCGGTCTCACTATAGCTCCCTGTAATGCTACACAAGCTAGTTTTTTTTTCTTTTTTTCCCCTCTGTCACGCCATAATGACAAGACCCATTTCAAATTCATTCATACTGCCTTCAGTCATACAGCCTCTCTCAAATTAGACTAGGTTGAAAAGGAGAAGAAACAAAGAATAAGAAACAAAGAAGGAAAAGAAAAACTGTTCTCAGCACTCAGTCTCAGGTTTATAATGTGCTTCACTGTCCGTCCTTTATAATCAGTAAATTCACCAGCTCCTTGAACTGCACAGCAGTGACTTCATCAAATAATTGCAGTTTTGTTTTTTTTTCTTGGATATGCACCTCTTAAGAAAATAACCAGGATGTTAAAGTAATACAAATATTTGATTCAACTATATTTTCTTTGCTTTCATCCAAATCATTTTTTAATTTGATTTAGATACTTTGCTGCACTTGCATCAATATCGAGATGCATCTTCGTTTTTGCATGACAGACAGCAAGGTAACGTGTGGTGCAGGCTTAAAGGAAAAAAGGACGTCTCCCTTTTTGTTTTTTATCCCACGTTTAGACATTTAAAGTTGAAACAGCTTAAAATGAATGTATATCAGCTATAGCATAAACTGTGCCAGCTCAAGCTTTAGATGTATTAGAATAGTGTGAGTTAGCATGTTGTTTGTTAGCATTGCACAAAGTAGCATTGACTTTAACAGGACAATAACATACAACAAACACACAACTCAACCAACCCTACTGGTCTTATTACAATTTTTTTTTTTTGTTCTCAACACTTTTACATCAGACTTTTCACTGCCATGCTTTTGTTACTCGATTTGGATGTGCGGCATCCAGAACAAGCCTACAACGCATTTGTGCATAAACTCCCATTTACAGACAATGAGCATTGATTACTCAGAATCAACACAAGTCTAATTGAGACCTGAGAATTTCTATGAAACTGAGGTACCTTAAAACTTAAGGGAGCAGGACATTTTGAGTTTGATAACTCTGAAGATGCTGAGAAACCAGGACTAATCCGGAGTACTGTCAGATGTTGCATCCCGGAAGACAAAGACACTGATTATGAATTTCAAAAGAGGGAACTTGAGAGACAGGAACGAAATAGGAGTAAAATTTAACAATTGAACTTGATGCTGAGCAGCTCAGCTCTCTTTGCACCACTGGTATCAAATACAATGGAAATTTTTGAAGCGTTTCAGTGTTTTCATTGGTTCTGAGTCTGATTCTGATTATGAACAGCAGACAAACAAACATGGTTCATTTACAAGGAGAATCAGGTACCTTGAGATGTTCTGTGAGGGATGTTGTTTGAGGATAAGGTTCTTGATTTTAGTGCTGCGAGCACTAGCTGATTCCACATTCTAAACACAACATCAAATCATTTTTACAGTGTCGTAAGTTCTGTCTGTAAATTCTATTGACAGGATTTCTAAATGTGGTCCCGAAGTAGGAGAGTCTCTGGAATTGGGATCCCACGATCCCCTTCCTGCAATTCAAGGAAAATGAGGTCCTGTTGGCCTTTTCACCATATGACCTCCAGAAGGTACTGCCGCAGTTAGCAGAGAATTGCAAAGCAGCCCAGATGAGAGTAAAATATGTGGCCATAATTTTGTCACAGAAAGTATGTTGATTGTCCCCTCAAGAGACAGAGCTCAAGTATCTAGGGACTTTGTTCATGACTGAGGGTAAAGTGGAGTGTGAACAGGAAAGACATTGGTGCAGCGTCAGCATTAATGCATTTCCCGCATGTTTGGTGTGGTGAAGACATAGCAAAGCCAAAAAGGCAAATGCTCGATTGAGCAGTAAATTTTCCTCCTCTCAAGTACAGTCGAGAACTTCAGGTCGTGAATGAAAGAGGAAGCAGGTAGGCTCAGCGGCAGCTAGATGAAATGACTTCCCTCTGAAGGTTTGGGGTAGGTTGGGGTGGTTTGAGTAATTGGGATATTCTGGACACATCCACCTGGCACATCCTAACTGTGGTACATCTTTGGTCCTTTTTTTTTAAGAATAGCTCCTGAGCTAAAACGGCTGCCTTCAGCCAGTTCAATAAGAGAGTCAGATGTTGACTGCACAACATCCAGTGCAGCAGACGATGCCAGGTGGTATAGTCCAATATTATAGATGGCTTTGGTGGATGGCTAAGATTGTAGTTTCCCCACATGCAAAACTGAAATTGATTGGTTCCTTAATCAGCTGACGAATATCACCGCTATCGAGGCCTTACTTTGTCAGCTTAGTCTAAGATGCACAAGGAGTTTCCTGACACCTTTAAAATTTGAGTCAATGGGAAGATCTCCTTCTTCTTCTTTTCCTTTTGGCGTTTCCCTTTCAAGGGTCGCCACAGCGAATCAACCTTCTCCATCTAACCCTAATCCTCTCTCACGGCAGCTACGTTCAAATCTTCTCTCTGCACGTCCATAAACCTTCTCTTCGGTCTTCATCTAGACCTCCTGCCTGGCATCTCCAATACCAGCATCCATCTACCAATATAGTCACTATCCCTCCTCTGTCCAACCATCTCAGTCTGGCTTCCTTGACCTTCTCTCCAAAACATCTAACATGTGTTGTCCCTCTGATGGACTCATTCCTGATCCTATCCATCCTCGTCACTCCCAAAGAGAACCTCAACATCTCCATCTCTGCTACCTCCAGCTCTGCCTCCTGTCTTTTCTTCAGTGTCACTGTCTCCAAACCATACAGCATCGCTGGTCTCACCACTGTTTTGTAAACCTTTCCTTTCATTCTAGATTAAATTCTTCTGTCACAAAGAACCCCTGAAACTTTTCTCCATCCATTCCAACCTGCTTGAACCCAATTCTTTACCTCTTTTCTAAAATCTCCATTGCTCTGGACTGTTGACCCTAAGTACCTGAAATCCTCCAACTTCTTGATCTCCACTCCCTGTAGCCTCACCGTTCCACCCGGGTTCCTCTCATTCACACTCATATATTCTGTCTTGCTGCGACTAACCTTCATTCCTCTCCTTTCCAGAGCAAACCTCCACCTCTCAAGATTTTCCTCAACCAGTTCCCTGCTCTCACTACAGATCACAATATCATCTGCAAACAAAATCAATGGAAAGATGAACCAGAGAAAATTCTAGAACCAGCCATGACAAATAGAAGGTAGATTATGTTGTTAAAGGAAAGAAATTAGCACCAGTTACTCTAAAACTTTGCTACATCAGTCAATTTTTGCTGTTGGTCACAAAAAGCTTGTCTTTACCCAGTGGCTGGTAGCCATGCCTTGTAGGACCTCCGAATGGGTTCCGACTTGCAAAGGAGCCATCAATGGACCCGTAGGACATTCTGCCTGATGGTTAGAGGTGCGTCAGCAGGGCGGCCTGAGGAAGAAACAGTGATAAAATTGTGACAAGACAACAATTTGCAGTCACTTTACTTTGCAAGTCTAAAAGTCAAAGCCACTCACTACACTGACAGTAAGTAAGAACGGTAGATATAATTTGTGCAATGTCTTTGTAGATATAAGACGCATGGCTTTTCCAGAGGTGGGCTGGTAATGGATAAGGAGTTTCTATGTAATTTGACAGAAAACTGTGACAGTAAACTAGTGTAGGATTTCAATGTACATCTTACCAGAATATTCAGCATAAAGAGACGGCTCCTGCTTTAATCATCTGTTAGCATCATGTAATTGAGGTTCCCAGTGTTAAAATTAATTTGGAATATAACATCTAACCTGCAATGGCAATGCTTGTATAATTGTATAAATGTTGTATAATTGTATAAATAATGTTATCATAGCATGTTGATACGGTTTGATTGTTTTGGATCATGGAGAGCCACATTTGATGATGACGGGTAGAACCAATAGCACTTAAATGTATATCGCTTTGGTTTGAAGACTCTGCTAGATTACATTTTGAAACAAATCAAACCTGAAAATACTTATTAGGTCCAATAGGTGGTGCTGACACACATCTGAAGTGACAATGGTCAGTTAAAAAATATTTATCTACATAGTTAACTATAAATCATTAACCTGAACTAAGTTAATACATTTATTTTAGACTCTGTTAGCAATGACAGGAGATAGGGGGGAGATGGTATTGATGTCTTGTTACCAAGCTATTTTCTAGTGTGTGTTTGTACCTGCTTGGATCTGACAGGAAATGGAATCTTATGAAGAAACAACAGCAAAGACTGAATAAGGTTTGAAACCATTCCTGTCGGGAGGCTGATCCAAAACTCACTTTGGGGAGGAAAGGAAGGAGTACAGAATACTCATTTGAATACTACTAAAAAAGGTCAAATCATGATGTGAACATCTGTTTTACCCACGGCGGAAGACATGAGGATGACACTCAGCTCATTGCATGTCCCTCAGCACTTCAGCATCTCTATCAAAGGTCAGAATACAGTAGCGGTCAAGTGGCCAGTGCTCTTTTCCCACCGTGAAAAACAAGCATTCAGACAAGCAAGAGAATGTGATTACTCTCCAGGTCATTGTGCCATCCATTGTTGGGTGAATCTTGGCAATAAGATGGATATTGTGGGGAGAGAACCAGGGACAGAGGAGCAGCCAGGGATTCAACATCGACATATTACAGAGAGACAGATTCACTGCAATACAAGAATATTTAATCCGATTATTTTTCATAGGGAATGGAGATTAATTACTTTTGGCAGTCCATAAACAGTCTTCACTCCACATGATTTCAAGCCCAGTGACTGTGCACTGATATCCCCCCAAGTGAAGACACCCACTGCCTCTATCTGCATATATGAGGCACACACATGGATGCACATCACATCTGCACACACATACAAACATTTGGATGTTCTTCCGCATTATCCCTGTTAGTCATTAGACCGGTAATGAATATCAAGTTTAAATACAAAAATAATTAATGAATTAATTAATTTGAAAAAGCAATACAAGGAAAAGCTCCACAAAAAGATCAGAGAGGGTCTCTCGCCACATAATTCAAACCTGTTGATAAATTAACTGCATTTTGCTATTAGGGGTAAATGCATGCACATGCATGCAAACACACACACACACACACACACGTCTATCATGACATGATATCATACCTGTTAAGGCCACACAAAATTCATCCCAGGTTTGGCCTAGAAAGGATGATTTTATTTTTTTTTTACATTTTAAATGGAACAACTTGAATGTAACAAGCGGTATAGTGAAAATACATTGTCTTTACAGCTGTATTAATTAGATGGATTAACTTCAGGTTATTGATCATATAAAAGATATGCCAGCCATCTGTGTATTTCAAAGAACGTCTGGGAAACAAATACAATGGCAGCTGCTATTTTTCCTAAGATTCAACAAATAGCAGCAAAGTCCAGACTTCCTTCTGAAAAGTTTTTTTTTTTTTTTTTTTTTTAGATTATAGTCCATGCACACTAGGTCTCCAGCAGCACATTTGTGATCCACAAAGGGGGCAGACAGATTCTGGTCATGACCTGCAGGTAACGACAAACAATAATGCCTGCAGCTTCTCTCCAGCTCCAGGGAAAAAGTCAATATTGACGGCAAATCTCTCCTGGCCAGATGAACTGTCAAATTGGCCACTATTATGCTGCTGCTGCCAGGCTCAGAGCGCCAATTAGAACCAAAAACTGCTGGATGGTAGCAAAGCATAGCTGGTATGTAACTTTTTAGTACAGCAGTCGTGGCACAATTATCGCATGATAATCAATCACAGATTTATGGAAATAGAAATATTATGGCTGTCATGTTATTGGTTGTGACGATTCAAGTGACGAGACTAATCGGCACTTTGGATTGTCCTTACCACATCAACAAGCTTGGTTTTGTTGGACAGGGTAAATAAGATTTTTTATTTTTATTACATATATTATTATTATATATTTTTTTGTGTTCCTACTTTTCTTTTCTCTAACAATACTAGCTGAAAAGAGATATTTACCGAAAATGCCAAACAGAACTGAAACAAGAGAAGGAGATTGTATCCAAATTACTGATATGATTGTAATGGAATTGGTATATATGGTATGGTATATATGTATATACGTGTATGTGTATATATATATATGTATATATATATATATATATTTAATAGGCCATCTATCCAACTACAGTGACATATCTCTTCGATAAAATAAGCCATG
>CAAKHD010010935.1:171798-185463 GCA_901007705.1 Fistularia tabacaria | reverse complement strand
AACAAGAGAAGGAGATTATATCCAAATTACTGATATGATTGTAATGGAATTGGTATATATGGTATGGTATATATGTATATACGTGTATGTGTATATATATATATATATATATATATATATATATATATGTATATATATATATATATATTTAATAGGCCATCTATCCAACTACAGTGACATATCTCTTCGATAAAATAAGCCATGGCAGATGTAAAACACAACTTGCAGTTGTATTCCTTTCAACTGTATGTGATAAACTTGACCTATATAGGTCCTCAGTCATACAGGTCATTGTTAGTCGTCAAATCTTTTCAGGCAACCTGGACTTAGTTTTCTAATTAAGTTCCATTTAGAAAACATTTGACAACAACATTAATGAACTACATTGTGATGCTTTAAAATGAAATTACAGAGGCAATGTCTTTTTTTTTTGACATTTACAGACATACATGCTTTGGGGCGATGAGTTGGGGTCGGGTGAGGTCACTATTTATATATTTCCTACAAAGCACACGCTCAATCAAATAAATGATACACTTTACACTTTACTTTTTTTTCATCACATTTTAGTGACTGTTGCAGTCTGGGGTAACACACACAGAACAAGTATGCTAGCAGTAAGTACAATGTGGGATAAGGCCATTAGAATGATAAATACTGCAGGATGAAGTGACTGCACAAATGAACTCTCAAAAATACAAGCTCTAAAAGTTCTTATTCAGTTTGAAATGGCACAAGTAATATCTAGGCTACAAAACAAAACAACAAAACTTATTGCCAAATAAAAAAAAAAGAAGAAAGAAATTGTTGAGGATATATTTAAAGAGGAGAAGTAGAATCTGTATTAAAAATCGGTGAGTTTCTGTTTCAGTGATTAAGTTACGGATACGTTAAAGCACCAAAGTACAAGGATAAATCAGTTTCAGGGAATTTGAAAAAGTTACACTTTTTTGTGCTTCATTTTAGTTGTTGTTGCAATTATGAAACTGTCTGAAAGAAGATTGGATGACCTCAAGACATTACAGATGGAGAAATAACATATAGTGTAAAATTATGCCTCCTGCTTTGTGAACATGCAAAGAGAAGGACCTGTCTGTGACATGTTAATAATAGGGATATTTGCACATACATTGTAACTAACTAACTAACTAACTAACTAACTGTTATGAATCATAAAGCTGGTACATACATTTGTTAGTTATTCTTTTCACATTTTTTTTCTGTTTTCTTCCCTGTGACTAATTTTGTGAAAACATTGCCAATTGAATAGACATAAGAAATTTACATTTTAGTATATTAGTTTTTACAGCTCTCGGTTTTAGCCTTCTTCAGCACCTTGGAAACCTCGGAACTCAAAATTGAATCTATTCCTGATCAGTCATTTCTAAAATGATTTCTACAGGCGCATGTAGTCGTTGCATTAATGATTTTAGCTGTGAAGGTTGTGTCACTTTGATATGATTGGGCACATTAAACTGATTATGGAGCACAAGTGAAATTACATTTTTTTTGTTTCAATTTTTTTATTTTTTTTGGGCATTGGCACTAAACTAGTGTTATAGTTTAGTGTTGCTGCACATGACTGTCCGTGAATTAGGTCAAAATGAGAAGCATTGGTGTATTCAGTGGAATATTCCGTGTTGGTCAATGAATCATATCTAATATTTTTATACATCCACTGACCTGCAAGTCACTTAATCGAATTGTCTGAGTGTGAGATAATTACACAGGGAGTGCTGCCAGAGTTGAAAATCAGGTTGTCATTGAAGAGTTTGCTGAATTGTCAAAAGGACCAAGGTTGATGAGGGTCAGAGTTGTCTTTAAGATACAGCGCTAGAACAGAATTGGTCATCATATCTCATTGAGTTTGCTATAATGCAGCATGACATCATGGTGCTTTAAGTGTGATAACTGCTCAGTCTTAAATTACATTATATAATGTTTTCAGTGTGTGTTTGAAGGACAACAAAGTACCAAACTGATCGGTTTGTCTGTATACCGATACATAACAAACACCATGGAATAAGTTGACACCGTGTACATCTTATGGTTATTGATAAATGACCATTTTGCATTTCTACTCTTGGAAATACCCTTAAAGGGTGTAGCTCTCTCTGTAACTGACCCATGAAAACATACATAACTAACTGAATGAATAAATAACTACACCTAAAAAATACCCTACCGTTTATTTTGCTATATTTCGGATACACTATTTGATCAAAATACCAGCCTAGTCAAAAACCAGTACCATTGGTATCTCTTTGCAGTCTTAGCTGTTTAACTGAATTTTATTGTTTGAAGAATTGCAAAAATAATTCTTGACTAATATTTCAATATGCCTTTGACGACAATGGAAACATGTCCAATCAGCATTCATTCCCTTTTCAACAAACGTTTATATAGTACCACACTTCTATATATGATTGTAAGCCTTATGGAAAATCACTCAATGTAAGATTTATACTGGAACCCGTTTGACTGCCGTCATGGACTAGACTTACTTTGACTTTTGTCTTAGACACAGAACAACATTAAGTAAAATTACATTATTTTTTTATATTTTTCAATCAAATTTAAAGTATAAGTCGATGAAATCCTTATCGCTACTTTTTGTTGGTTACTCACTTTGTTTTCTGAAAGGTTTTAGAAAGCGAGAATATAATATCTCCTTGGCACGTGGGGTTACAAGGACATAAGACAAGTCATCGAATAGTAAATGTGATAGTATCGTCATTAAAATGGCAAAATACATTAAAAAGTGTTCAACATTGATTTCTGAAATTTCTGTGTAACACATTGGTCTCCTAGAAATCAACATCAATTACATCTTCCTGACACAACCTTCTGCGTTTATCTGGGATTTGAACCGGCTCGAGGAGAACAGTGGCTTGCATGCCCTTTGGGCCAAATTTTCACACAGGCCATGAAGTTATATAATACATTTGTTCTCACAGACCTGTCATGTGATATCATTTGAGGGAAGCTTTTGCATTTATACAAGATGCAACAACCCTTCAAACAAATCCAATTCAAAACCTTCCACTGCAAGATGAGACCAAGAAAGGGCAAATCAGATGGTGTCAGTATTGATATATATATATATATATATATATATATATATATATATATATATATATATATATATACATATATATATATAATACATATATATATACATACATACATACATACATACATACATACATACATACATACATACATACATACATACAATTGTATGTTTTTTCCTCAACAGCCATTTAGTACAATTTGTTTCCATTAATGTTATTTTAGGTCCTTGACTATGAGTTGTAACCTTGCTTATCAAATCAAGTATGTTAACCGGTTTAAAGGTCTTTCTTTCTTCCTTCCTGCTTTCTCATTTTGTCCTTGGAGTTCAAGATGCTCTCTTGATTTTAACAGTGATATTACTCATCCTAAATCTAAAATCTGAGTGGCGCCAAATATGGACCTTAGACATACTTTGATACTATTACAGTGACGACAACTCCACAAAGCCCAGCAGCTATGCATGCATACAGGTTGGAAATTTGAGATTAAAGTGAGAGGATTATTTTGTTGATACCAAGAAGAGATCCGAGTTACTGCCAGTTTGGTGGGAGGTTTTTAGATGTGCAAAGTCCAAGATACATATACAACCATGCATGCCCACCTCAAACATGTATCACAGGATCAAAGCATGGAAAGAAAATCAAAAGGCAGTCTTTTTTTGATCGTCCATGGACCCTTTAGAGAAAAGAAATAGCGCCTTGAAACAAGTGTCTCTTTCAGACAAAACTGTGTTTACTATGGCTTCTTGCCTCATAGCGGAGTTGATCCACTCACTGAGAATTTTATCAGTCCATTTATGTTAGCAGAGAGCAGACATTTAAACATAGAGTCTATAGATGCACAACAGGGCCATCAATTGAATCTCTTGAACATGCTGTCATCAACAAATACTTCTTGAAGACATAAAAGCTTTTTGACTGACATACACAATTGCACATGTTCTTATTCTTTGGTGAAACAAAAATTGATTTTTTTCCTCTCTTCACTAAAAACACAAAAAACTATACTGCCAAAAAGAAAATACCCCACAGCCCCAGCAGACACAAACACAACTACCGAGGTTTCCAACTTTATAATTAACAGATTAGAAGTTGGATCGAAAAAAGGAGAAAAAGAAAGCCTTTGACATTGATTGGGGTTCATGTATGCCAATAGACTACGTCCATAACAGATGAGTCTGCATATCAAACACATGCATCAGTGTAAGCATCCATTTATAACTCAAAATATTCTATCACTGCTGCTACTAATTGCTGTGTCAGTATTTCATATCACCAAAGATATCGAAGTACAATTTAATTTTCCACTTAATTAAAGAAAAAAAACCTAAATAAAGCAGTGATGCACCTGATCTTTATTTTCCACAACCCGCTTTCCTTCATGCCTTTTTTTTTTTTTTGTCACTATTTTTCTCTCTTGTCTTTCTTCTTCAAGATCTTGTGCAGATTTGCTAAAGGAAAAATAAATCGTTCTCGGGGAGGTATTGATGGAACACCAAGGATGTGTTGTCTGTGTTTGCTCTCTGTCAGCTTTGGTCTCAGGAAGGCAAACACCAGGAACCAGTTGGCTCAACACATAATGCTGTGCAAGTGCAGGTCCGAAGCAACACATCACTATGTCGTCACTATCCACTTTTGACCTGAATCCTGGACTACTTCCGCTTGAGTTACTCTCACTTCGATCACACCGAAAACAAAGTAAACCCCAGCATATGCTCTTACATCGTAGTCGTTTAACAAAGTTTGGGACAAAGATTTGTTCGGAGAGCCAGGTACGGTCACGCCACCGATATTCATTCGAAATTCGATACAGAGGTCAAAATGTGTAATTACACGTTTGGCATTACACGTGGCTGACCGAAATGAAGTGTCGTACATTAAAATCTTGGGAGAGGAAATTTATACATCTATTCAAACAATGCAAAGATGCATTAAATGATTTAAATGACTATTTTTGATAATATAGACATCTAGTATCGTCAGGTCCAAATCTATTACAGTCATTGAAACTTAACCACTCACAAAGAATGCTGTGCCTATCCATGCAATGCCCAAGTGGATACCAGAATTGAAGTATTTTCATCGTACCCCATAGCGGCTAGGAAAAAAACTACCCGTCACTTGATTTTGATTAGTCAAATATGTAGGACCTCTTCCTGTTCTGGCCACATCTAATAACTCCTGGTTTCGGCTTGGAGGTAATACATAAACTATGAGGAAGTGCAGCGAATGCCCTCCATCAGTGTGGCTGCATACAAACCAACACAAATATGCAAAATGTTATCAAATTTTTTGAAAAGGCCAGAAGAAAAAAAAAATGTTCAATATGAAACCGGTTGAGTAACAATATTCTCTTCAATTTTGCACATTTAGTCCCAACTGTGCTCAGTAAAATCAGCGTTTAGGTGATGGAGATTGTTAAATGGGAATCCATGGGATTCCACCATTGCTGATGCTGCCTACTTAAGTCTATCCTATAAAGTATAAACAAGTTACTTGTTTTAGTTAATAGATGAATATACGACTAAAACAGGGAACTGTGTAAATGCCACAAGTACAGGGATTTTCACGCAACATATAAAGTGATGGTGGTGGGATGGGCTGGGAGTTGAAATGTAGATTTTTTTCATATTAACTTTAAATAACTTTCAATAAAACCTTAGAAATATTTGTTTTTTTTGGTTGTCTTTTTATAAGACTTATCAACAAAAGCCAAAAAAGCGCTTTGACAACAGCCCTCATAAAGGAAGGATACCTTTTAATTTTTGATATGAAGAATAAACAAAACCGAAGTCTCCTCAGACAGGTTGTTTTTTTATGGAGGAAAATCATTATATTAAAGTAAATACAATGAATAAATAAAATGAAATAAAATTATAAAAATTATTTCTTTGGCTGGGCACAGTTTTACAATGTTGCAGCATCCCACTGATTTACTGTAATCATTGCGTCATGGTTAAACTAAGCATGCAGTGGTGGTGTTGTGAAATACCTTGGTAGTGATGGCATGGAAATCACCCAATTATCAATGCAGGAAAAAGGTTTTCATCACTTTTTTTGCAGTATCATAATTGAATTTCACTTTCAGCTCAGCCATTTTGTTAGAATTGTGAACCTACTTCACAGAGACTATAACTATGATGGTTTATAATTCTACCAAATACACAATAATTGTGTTCCCATGCAGGTAACAAAGATCCCTTGGTTTATGTAACAGGAGTTATGTATCATTAAAAATTAAGCAAGATATTGCTTATATAACACACTTTCATATGTTGACAATGTTCTCAATGGCACCCATGCCACAATAATATAGTTGTAAAAATAACTATAATAATATACAATAAAGATATTATTTATCTCACAGATGCCGATGCGGCTGGACAAGGAATATCAAATGTGCAGCAGCATGTAGTGACAATAACAGGACTGCAAAATTCACACAGCATACTCCAATGTTGAGATGACTGTCGAGACATGATGAATAAAGACACAGAAGCAAAGCTCTGACAGTTGTGGATTAAGAGAGGGTTGCTAACCTAAGGGGTGAGGCCGTGGTCTTTGTGCTCTTTACTTATCACACCCCAGCTCTCTCCGCTCTCTAATTGGAACAACCTTTTTAATTGGCTTTGGAAACCATGGACACGGACACTGTCTGGGGGCTAATAAGCTGAAAGAGACACCTTGAACAAAGGAAATGACGCTGAGAGAGGCAGCCTTGACATTCCCAGTGACTCAGATGTCTTGGCCACAAGGAGGAACGGAAGTGAATGTGAATCACAGAGAGGATACATGAGCGTTACTAAAAGAATCCTTTCCATGGATTTCCTGTGTAAAAGTTGTATGTGTCACCAGTACACACGATGTGTCTATTCAGAATCTGAAGAATTCACCCCTCGTCAAAAAGAGAACCTTTACAAAAATATCCCATTTGTCACACGGGCTGATGATGTGATTGCTAGTGGAATTTAAGAATCAGACATGTTTGAATCGGTGCAAAAAAATCCATCAAGTCAATCCATGCACAGATCTTTCGCCTTAACTACAGGGATAATGTTGTCACTATCCAATAAAACAAATCGAAATCAATAGAAATTTAAAAAAAAATTAAATTAAAAATCCATGATGACTTCAGCATAGCATGGTTTTGGTCCACCTCTCCTGTGTGAATGGGGATGCACATGACAAACAGAAAATGAATTGCTTTTGTTTCGAGGCTGCAAGAGAGAAACTCTGACCCTTAGGATACTGAGCCTGGAAGAACTTCATGCACAAACTGAAGATATCTGCATTCTTTGGACTGCATTTTATACAGATCTCAACAAGCAGTTACTAAAAAAAACACAAAGTAAGGACAACCAGACGTTAGCAGCATACAAGTAAGTGTTTTTGTTTTGTTTTTTTTTTTTGGGGGGGGGGGTCCCCCTCTCTCAATATATCCATTTGTGATACTGGAAAAATAAAGTGTTTATCACTCTCTTCTAAAAAGCTCTGTTTATTTGATTGTTGTAAATTTAAAAAATGCTTTCTTCTACCATATCAACGAGCATTGCATTTTGGCATTCATATTTCGTATAAAGAAGCATTTGAAATATATTTTAACATATTAATATTTCTGATAGGTAATATCATTACTGCAATACTTACTTTTTTTTCGTTCAACAGTTTTCTCCTGCAGGAGAAATATATGTAATGAGATTATGTTAGGTTATTTACAAAACAGATGATGGTGACGCTGAGTATTGCAATGTAAAATCGCCAGCCGTTATGATGGATGTTGACAGTCATCCTATCCATCCATCTAGTTATCATTTATTCATTTAATTTCATTTGACAATTGTTTTGCAGAATGATTGTTTGAACAAATATCATAGTAGATCAGTCGGACTACATTAATTATGAACTGGTGTTTCTTCGTATGACACGTATTCGTGCGAGACAATTATCAACGTGATTCGAAAGAAAGAGGAGGTGCCTCTTACCAGGGTCATGCAAGTAAGTTTGCTTGAAAGGTGACTTTGAGTCAGGAGGCTAAAAAGCGACACCTTTTCATTTGTTTGAAAGGACCAAGAAGGCTGTCTGCTCCACACTTATTTGATTGGATTGTCGATGGCAGGATGAGAGTTTTTATGCTGCATGTCGTTGCCATGCATGCATACAAATGCAGTGCGGAGCAGGTGATGGTCCCCAGGGAGAAATGTTCATTATTCCATAAACCCTTCCCACTAATCTGGACATAACCACTGTTGTGTTCTTTTTTTCCGCGGCAGTACCACCTTCCCTCCCGAAATGGCTATGGCCTTTCTCGAAAAGGACAGCTGAGTGTGCATGAGACGCTCTCCTTTCTATCTGACCTTTTAAAAAAGAACCTTTAATGTTACCTCAGGGTTGTGCTAGCAATACCCTTATACCTAACAGTAATAGCTCAAGTCAGGATATTCAACAGCCAACTCAACTGATCGTATTTTTAGAGAGGAAGAGAGAAAGATCTGAAAATAACAAAGACCATTTGGGTGAAATCCTCGGTAATAAACCTCTAATAATGTCTCATGTGATTTGCAGGGTTTGACTTAACGTTACGAGAAGTTAAGCATCATAAACTACCTTGTGTTACATGATACTAACAGACAATTTTGTAAGACAACTTTTGAGAAGTTTTGTGCTTAAACAAAATCCTATGTCATTCTGTTTATGTCACAGCTGTTGTTTTAAACTCATTAGCAGTGCAGCAAAGTAAATTATAGTAGCAATTTATCCCTCCGAGTAACGCTCATTGGTCTTTCCTGCCCTTGTGAGCAGACCTCAAGTGATGTGGTCTGGTAATGGATTTTTCTCTGGAACAAACTTGGCCCGGGATAAGAAAGAATAATAATCCCTGGACAAAGACCGGGCCATGCTGTGGCCACTTCCTCCCCAGAAGCCACTACAACAAATGCCTGCCGTGAAGTCATTGCTCCAGTGCCGGATGCTTGCTGGAATCCCCAGTGAGTGTGAATGGTCCTCATTGTCTGGGATGTACAGAGGAGCTCCTGGGAGAGGCGCACACTATCCCGGGTGCTGGCATTTGAAAATGCCGTTCATCCTCTGTGGTTTCAGTGAGAGGGGTTCCCGGTCCCTGGCTGCAGAAGCACAACAGATGGCCAACTGGACATCCATGATGCAGCCTTCTGGTGCCATCCTCATGTCACATATGCTTCACCCCAAGGCTATGAGTTCCTGGAGACTGCTTTCTCAGTCTCTCACAGCCATTACCATGGCTACACAAACCCAGATGAACAGACCTCAGCATGAATGGACACACACACATGCCAGGACTATAATCCTCACAAAGCCATTGACCGCCACATGGACGGCGCTCTCAAGCCGAAACCTGCCTTTTATGAACAAAGGCCGACTTGTGATGTTTGGACAGTACGGAGCTGCAATCACTTTCTTAACGTCCTTTAAGATTCACATTTCACACAAGCAGAAGCAGCATCATCTGCAACAGACGTATAGATGCTTCTTAGTCAAGCCTCAAAAAAAAGAAAAGATGTCTCTGGAGTAAATGGATTTGACTCTCTGGTTATGACCAGATAATCAGAGGCATTTCCAGACACAGAGCTGAGCAGTCATCTAGTCATGCTCTGGGAAACAATCAACCTGCCTTGGCTCCCTGATAAGCTTGTGCTAATGTGGAATACTGTGAAAGCAAACATGATTGATTACATTGCAATCAAACTGATTCAGCAGAACACTGTAGATAAGGAACGCTCGCAGGTGGGCAACATGGCTGAAAGCATACTTTGTAGAGGTTTTTGAAGACATAAAACCATGTCATCAGTGAAGGCAAATTAAGTTGGGCTTAATTGCTTCGTTCCTCACGAGTGGGCTTGTATCAATCATATCTAAGTGCAAAATAACTGCATTGAGATAGTTGTGTATACACTTAGATTCATCCTATCCATCACTGTTTTGTCTAAAAATGTATACATTTTACACAGTACCATGTGGATAAATGGTGTTAATGAAGAGTAACAATGCTATAGGATATTGTTCTTAATGCATCTATATAATAAGGTCTTCTCTTTCTTTCTCTTTCAGCTGCTTCAGGGGTCACCACAGTGAATCAACCTCCTCTATCTAACCCTATTCTCAGGATGTTCTTCTCTGACCAATTTACTTCATGTCCTCTTTCACTGCATCCATAAATCTTCTTTCTGGTCTTGCTCTAGGCCTCCTGCCTGGCAGTTCCAACCGTAGCATCCTTCCACCAATATATTCATTACGCCTCCTCTGTAAATGACTGAACCATCTCAGTCTGGCTTCTCTGACCTTATCAATGCACTATCTAATTTGATAAAATTGAAGTGCGGTTCAGTCATATTAGAGTTTTACCTTTGTTTATTTTTCAAAACTCCATTGTGATGGTGAACAATTTTACAAAGTATAAGTCATTTATGTAATAAAACCTTGAGTCTTCAGTTGTCAAAAGTCAAAAGAATGAATCAATATTCAAATTGCAGCCACACGGACTATGATTTACAAAGAATGCACATGTTTTTTTTTTTCTTTATGCCACACAGAATCATAAAAATGTGCAAAAGATGACTCATTTAATCAACAATATAGCACTGGGCATCCTGCAGAGGCACATCCCTATGCAACATAAGATGCAGCAGATTGAGAGAGGAGATGTGGCAAGTTGGAGGTTGTAAGTTACTTTAATGGTTGTCGGCTCAATGTCTGATTTTTTTATTGGAAAGTGAGTATTAGTTTTCATATTTTCTACCTAAATTTAGCTTGACTGTTAGCCAGTATGTGCAAAGTCAAAAGGGCAAAAACATCAATTTCAGTCTTTACAGCACGAATTATAACTCGCAATCCCAAGTTCGCCCATAAGGAGATAAGCAGACAGCACCTCAAGCCAAAAACAGAGCCAAGTGCAGTGGAGTTGCCACTAAAAAAAAAAAAACGCAATTTTGCCCACTTTGGCTATTGTTATTGACACAAGTCATTCAAGAGGTTGCAGGTAATAATTGGGCATAGAATCGCATGCATTACATATTGTGGCTTCCGGTGTGGCCTCTCAGATGTGATTGGCCACAGGGTGAGGTACGTAAATGAGGCCAGGACTGTGGGATGTGGGACATACACCGAGGGACTGTAATAACTGTGGAAAGAGGGTTTGCTGTGTGTTGGGAGTTGTTCGGTTGTGTCTGTGTTATGTTGTGCAACTGTGTTGGCGATTGTTAGTTAGTGTCAAAGTTGTATTCGAGTGAACTAGAAGGCCAGTTGAGTGGGCTTTTGCCATAGTCCTGTGGACAATAAACTAGTAAGATGGCAATAAAACTCCCAAGAAAGAACAGGATATCCGTGTGTCCAACCTATGGCACAGATATTAACAGTGAAGAGAAGATACTCTCACTTCATACATAACATTTTGAAAATAATTGGACTGACCTAATAAATGGAACTAAAACTTAAATTTATCACCCTTACAAAAATGATAATAATGCACAATGCAGTGCACGATAAAAATATAATAATAATAATTGTCTCTCAATCAATTTGCACTTCCAAGGGCCATGAGAACACATTGCTTTGAATTTGCTGTATCAAACAGATTGACTGTACTTCACATTTTGCAGCAAAAACAAAAGTGTTGTGCACCCTTCCGCCAACAGACACCAAAAATAGGAAGAAAAACACTAAGGTAACTGCAAAGGCATCAAAAATATCTCAGCACACAGATGTTTAAATACAAGCCTGACAAGAATATTTGCGACAGCAACCAAATCCTTACTCTAAAAATTTCTGGTGCAACTTTTACTGCCCTCATCTTTATATTTTGGTCAGACACATGAGTAATTACAAAGAGACAACACAGCCGTAGCAGATCATTATCTGCATGCTGTTATTTTATCACTCCATTCTCTGGAGAGAGGAAAGCGTGGCATTTCTGTGCCCTTGTCAATACTTTGTGGAACAAACAAAGTTGGGAGGCAGAATCAGGAACTAATTTCATTAGCAGCTGCCATTTGTGACTGATTACATGCTGCTCTTGGTCACCAGCCAGCAGATACAAAGTTCTGTGAGGTTAATAACCAGTAACAATCAATTACTTGACCAATACAATATGATCAATGAGGTGCAGAATTTCAGAGACAGTATGATGAGTGGTAGAATACAATGACATCAGGGTAGGAAAAGGGCAGGAAGCTTGATTTCTTCTGTAATTCATAAAACAAAACCATATTGTATAACATGCATTATAACATAACATGAAAATCAAGGTCTAAAATAACTGTTCCTCGACAAATATGAAGAATAAGTAAATGCCGTATCCACCATTTATAAAATTGACACTATAAATTCCCAAATATAAATGCTGTACATTTCATCAGTACATCTATAATGTGCTAAATGAAAGTCCTTAAATAGATTGTAGTTGAAGGGTTAAAAACTTAATAAATAAAGCATTACACCAAATGCTGACGTTATGAGCGACAATGTCATTTAGATCAACAAACCCATATAGAATTCTATTCAAAAATACAAATAACACATAAATAATAATCATTAACACATTTAGTACTTATGCCTTTTTTATGTAGTATATGTTTATTTTTCCCACCCGTTTTAATGATATGCATTGTTTTTGACCTCTGGATCACCAACTGGTGATAATTATACTTTTACAACACAGTTACAACTGACAATGAATTATTCCACTTAGACCCCTGATGGATTCATTAATAAGCTTAACTGAAGGAACAAGGATTTTTCTTAGAATTAATCTTCTTATTAGTAGTATTAATCGATTGAGGCAACTTGAGGGGTTATGGCTCGGGGAGTCTGAGATGCTCGCTTCTACTCAGAATGTGCTACACACACACACTCAGATACACACTACATAAAATCAAGATGTGTGATATACAATAAAACTGCTTATATTTCTAATCAAAGCACCCGTCTAACCAACAAACACCCAATAAAACTAACATAGAGCCTGAGAATAGTGTATTTACCCCATTCAAAGGAACCCTTCATGTCAGTTAAATGTCCGCTACATTTTTGTCTGAGGCCTCTGTTTTTGCAAGAACTCTCATCGAAACAAAGTAAAGAGACAGACAGAGCCTGGAGACGAGTTTGATTGCTACATGTTTCTCTCTCCCGCTGAGAATGACAAAGATCCTCTGTGAGGCAAATGTGTTTTCCTTTTTTTTTTCCGCCCCGTTCTGTTGTTGTCGGTTGTTTTTTTTTTTCCTAAATCGTCCGTCGAACTTATCAAAAAGACACAGCTGCAGTGAAATTGGCAGCAATTATGAAACTCCCTCTTTTCCTTCGAGGTGCTTTGCAATGCTGCCTCATTCATCCATTAACACTATGATGGCTGGGGCTACACTGCAATGTGCCCAAAGGCTCATCAGAAACAATTTAGTTTGTTCGGTATCAAATTCAACAACACTTTAGAACAAGCTCTGGAGAAACTAGGTATGAAAAGGGGGAAGAGGATTTTGGAGAGGGTGGGGTGTGTGTGTGTGTGTGTGTGTGGGGGGGGGGGGGGGGCAAGGGCTCAAAAGGGAATTTTAAAGCCATGCAAAAACAC
>CAAKHD010010935.1:155808-171778 GCA_901007705.1 Fistularia tabacaria | reverse complement strand
AGGGGGGGGGGGGTTTTGGGGGGGGGTGGTGGTGTTTTGTTTGGGTGGGTTGTGGGGGGGGGGGGGGGGGGACAAGGTCTCAAAGGAGAATTTGAAAGCCATGCAAAAACACTGAGTCAAATGAACTGACTTTTACCATCCGCAGTGACATTCGTAGACATGAGTTTATTCATTCACTGCCAATGTTTTGATCGTATTAAATGCGGTGTGTGTTGCGAGGTCACCATCCTGAGAGGCAGAGGGACGCGAGGCAGCGGCCCCTGTCTCACTGAGGGTCCCTTTGCGTTAAGCTGCAGCTCAATCACAGTTGCTCCCTTTGCTTGACATCAGGGCAGTGTTTGACTTCGAATGGTTACTATTTAGAAAGCTGATGTCGACGTTATTCAATGTTAGCTATTAATACAAACGTATTTCATTGACTTGTGTTGATTCCAACTCGTATATGTTGTTTTCCAACTCAATTGTCCACCTGGTTAGAGAACGTTCATTTCATTTTTATTTGGCTGTGTGTGCAGCCTTCTATGCCTCTTTCTGTCCGCTCAACCCATCTGTATTTCAGCAAATTTCTTTGCAGCATTTTTAGCAGGGAGTTAGATAAAAACATATTTAAAAGGGGGTTGATTATTTGAGACCCATCATACGAGACAAACAACCCCAAAATATCTTTTGCTTCATAGAAGTGCACATTTAAGCTGTTTTCGACTATTCATGTGGAGGTGATAGCTCTTATAATAATATACCTATTTAATCTTCATCATCCAACATTCTGTTGAGAAAAAACAAAAAAAAAATCAGAGTAAATCTATTCTAAATTGTCATTAAGCCAGCATATAACAAAGGAAATACTTTGAAGAACAGAAATCCTTCATTGTTTATTTTTGAAAAGAAAAAGTAGCTCTTGGATTCCTGTGAAGATGTAAAGAAATAAAGATAAATAAAGATTATTGAAAAATTATTTGCCACATTTGAACAATTAACAAACAGAAAGGATGCGGGGAAGGGGGGTCATCCAGCAGCATCACATTTAGCATATTATCAGAACTCATTGTGTCAACATAATCAGTTCTGATTATTCTTCTACTCATTCACACATCAGAGCGTTCCCTTTCTCTCATTTCTCCCTGACGTCTCAGCCGGCAACTGGCGTTCAAGTCACTTATCTGAGCTACCACACTATGTCACCTTTTCATTTTCAATATCATTTTCTGACTGGAGCAAACACAGTGCTGGTGTTCCTGTGGCGAATTCTGTTGCATCACAAGAATGAGCATTTAAAGATTGAAGACCACCAACAACGATTATTGGAATAAACTATTCTACAATTCTGATATACAAAGAATATGATGCTGGCATAGTTCCACGACAGCACCATGGGATTGTTTAAATTTTGTAGGGATATCCTAAAATGTCATGAATGGACATATTCAAACATGCACAAAAGTCTAGCAACAATGCTGTTTTTTTTTGACAAGTTTTAGGAAAAAATGACACCCTCAACCCCCCTGATATGGTCAATATGCATTGATGTCATATATATCGCACTATTGAACATTAGCAAGAAAGATGAAATTGTAACACAGACAGCTTTCTCGGACTTTGAGATATAGGATAGGATAGGATAGGATAATACTTTATTGATCTCCATAGGGGAAATTCGGGTGTTGCAGCAGCAACATTAGAAAAAAAAACAAAAAAAAAAACAGGAAAGATATATACCCACACATATCAATGCATACACATATGCACATATGTCACCATACATGCCCACACACACGTTTACATACATATATACACACACATATCCATACCTACATATAATATATATACACATATACACAATATACACTTACACATATATATACCCACACATATCAATGCATACACATATGGACATATGTCAACATACATGCCCACACACACGTTTACATACATATATACACACACATATCCATACCTACATATAATATATATACACATATACACAATACACACACATACATACATACATACATACATACATACATACATACATACATACATACATACATACACATACATATACACATACATATACACATACATACACGCACACACACACACACACATATATATATATATATACACACACACACACACACACACACACCTATATACACAATATACACACATACATATATATGCAGACATATACACACACACACACACACACACACACACACACACACACACACACACACACACACATATATGATAAAAGACGATGCAGAAATTAACATGAAGAATGCTCTTTTACAAAGCAGTTTTATTTTTTGTATTTGTTTATTTCTCTATCTAATGCAGCCTCATGGGGGGCACAAGCCAGTGTCTTTCTGAGCCAGTCACAAACCCAGATAAATGCAGAGGGTAGCTCCAGTAAGGCCATCCAGCATAAGATTATGACAAAAAACAATTACGAGAATCAAAACTATGACTTCCATACCAGCTCGGTCAGAGACCAGGTTAACAACGACCACCATTTGTGCCGATAACTTACAGGGTGCCCGTGGAAATAGGCTACTGAAGGTCGAAGAAGAAGAGGAGGATTGGGTATTCCAAAGCAGAGAGAGAAAAGAAAAGGGAACACTGTAGGACTTTGAATATTGGGACAATGGCAGGAAAAAGCTAGAGAGTTGGTTGACACGATGCGGAGAAGGAAGGTGGATACACTTTGTGTTTAAGAGCCCAGGTGTAACAGTAGCGAGGCTAAAAGCTTAGGAGCAGATTTTGAGAAAAAGAGAATAGGAGCAATCTGAAAGGAGGAGTTGAATTAGAATTTGTTCAGAAGGTTTTTGAAGTGCAAAGAGTGTCAGACGGACTGATGTGTCTGATGCTGGAATTGAAGGTGTGATGCTAAATGTTATTAGTGTTAGTAGGTTTGGTACAAATGGTGGTATACTTTGAAAAAAGGATGGATACAGCTGTTGTGACTACTTGTTTTCCAGCAGAGGAACAGGAACAGAGCGGAGGTAGGAGCACACAGGTAGACGACATCTTGCACAAACGATGTAATCTGAAGGAAATCAAAGTAATGATAGGTGAGCGTGTTGTCAGACAGCATAGGATGGTGGTTTGTAAGATGAATCAGGTGACAAGGAAGTTGTCTCTGGGTGTCTCTGAAATAGCTGGAACACCAGCCCATTGCTGGTCAATGGTCAAATTTCTGCTGCAGTAACAATGTGGACTGTGCAGGCAGTGCATCGGACCACACCTCATTAAAAGGAGAGCAGCAGTTGCTCCCCAGATTTATGCAAGAACATTTACTTTGAAGAAAGTGGCAGAAAGGAAAATCAAAACTGATAAAAGATTGGTGCCTCCTGCTTGTTAATGTGTTCACCTAAATTTTGAGCCCTCAAAAAAAATCATAGTTGATGAGCTCTAAGAGAGCGCCCATTTTATTACATTATTATCATCATTATATGTATAACTTGTGTTTCTTTCACTTTCATTTTCTAGCATTCAGGGGGTAAAATATTAACTCATTGATATTAACATACACAGCATATGAACATATATGATATGACAGTTAAATATTAGAAAAGATCTAATAGCATTTTATGAGCTATTAAGATCAGATAAGATAAGATAATACTTTATTGATCCCCATAGGGGAAATTCGGTTGTTGCAGCAGCAACATTAGAGGAGAAAAAAAAAAAAAATACTGGTAAATTACTGGTAAAAACTTGTAAAAAGGATAGAAAATTAACTAATATAGACGATTTGAAAATGTGTGAAAAGATATTCGACCAAACATTGCATACAATAATGAGCAAAATGCTGTAATAAAAAAAAAAACGGATTTTAAAACCTAAAAGTGCATTTAAAAGGCAAAACAGAAGAATGCTGAAAACAACTCAAAATGTTTTTGTTTTTTAATTGCATCCCTTTTAGAGGTTGTTTTATTTGTTTTGCACTCCAACACACAACTGTACGATTCATACACACGCAAACACATGCACGGGCAAACACGCGCACTCTAACACACATACACACACACACACACACACACACACACACACACAGTACACAATAGTGATTATATTACTGCCACTTTAGTGACAACTTGACAGCTTAAAACTTTCTCACTTCGCATTTCATTTCAATCTGCCAAAGCATCCACCAGTGAGAATGGATTTTTGTCTCCGCTCTCAATTCCATCTCAGATTTGACAAATTCACTGCTTTGATCCTGTATCTGCATGTTAATATTTATTTATTTATTAGCGTTTCTTTTTAAGTATTCGACTTGAACACAGAAAGTTGTCAAAGACCTTAATCACTGTGACATGCATCTATGTCACGGTCTGTATTACGGCGAAAAAAAAAAATCTTTTTCCTCTCGGGGCAGGACAGAATCGTTGAACGCGCAAAAATACCCCGTTAACATTTCTTTCCGCTGACGATAATGAATATGCCGATGCAAGAAGCAAAATTTCGGGAACAAGTTGATACTGCCTTTCAAAATAAAACTCCTTACATTCCTGGGAAGCTCTTGCCATCAAGGGCTGCATGATATTCAGTGTAAAGAGAGAATTCAGCTGGAAAGGAGACAAATACCTCTTAACAGCCATTTGTTTTTTAACTGTATCAACTCACAGGGACAAACAAGTCGAGGGAACATAAGCCTGGAGATATTTGTAATAGCATTCAAGTTTCCAAATGTTATTTTCAAACTTGAGGATGAATAAAAAAAGGCTCCCGTTTTAGCACAATTTAAAAAAAAAAAAAAAAGGAACTGAGTAATGCTTTGCTAATTTACTTCGTCTCAACACACTGAAGCTCTGAATCTATTAATGATTATTCAATAAAAAAGAAATGATAGTAAAAGACTACTTCAACTGAAATGATCCAGTGACAGAGCCAAGAACCCATAATGGATTTTTTGGGGGGGACCGATTACATCAATTCTACATCTGGAAAGCGATGCGTGCGATCACCGTTAAAGTAGCAGCTAAAAGCATCCACACCTAAGCACTCGGTTTTAAAGCAAATGTCCAACTATTAAAAAGGTGAAGATAAAGTAACACATTTGCCTTGACGAAGTCCAGCAATGGTCATTTGAATGCAAATACAGTTCTGTAAAATTCTGTCATTGACATGCTCTGTATGGAAACGTGGTCCTCCTCGAACGCCATTGGATAAGGAATGTGGAAACAACAGGAGAGACACTTGCTACCACATGTAGGCCGTAAGTGAATAGCTGAACCATTCAACCCGGCTCCTCTGTTTGCTAAGTCCATCTTCACAGCAGCCGTATCAGTCTGTGCGGAGCACGATACTGAAAAACCCAATAGCATCCAGCTGATTTTAATAGGAAAACGCCTTCCTATCCATAATAGTGGTACACAGTACATCAATGAAAAGTGCAATGATGTAGAAAGTAGTGCAGCCCACCCTGGATGAGTTCACAAGCAAGAATATTTTCCACAACTGCAGTTTATTTTCTTCGGTTAAAACTTGTTTGTTTCGATTATTTCAATTTAACTTCTCAAAGAGAAAAATAATCCCATTGAGCTGAGGTAATAACAGTGAGAGACATAACAACGTCCACTGTGCAAAAATAGTCGAATTCATGTTCTTTAAACTGTTGAATGGGTGAATTTTCTTTAGTCTCAAGCACAGGAGTGGAGTTACAGCACACGCTGCCACAGGTTGGCTCAGCTTCATCCAGACATGATGGTGCGCTCCATCGGTTGGTTCTGTTATTCTAGTTTGTATCTCAGAGCAAATGGAATATGAAGTGACACAGAATAAGACAGTACATTTTGAATTGTATTTAATTAATAAATGAAATTGTAGTGTTGTTGTTTTTGATTTGTACTTTGCAATCTCTGATCCAAAAAGTAAATCACTAAGGGATTTGTTACCCTTATACGCTGCAGATTTCTTTCAGTTTCTCCAGCAATCCCTTGTGTAAAATCTATGGCTGGACGCTTTCAAAAATTTAAGATAATGTCTTGACGTAGAATCAGAATTCCTTCTGTATTGTTAAAAAAAAAAAAAAGCACAGATTTTTCCAGGATGGAAGTTTCAAGATAAAAAAAAAAATGGAGGATGAAAAAAAAAAAACAACAAAGAATCATCAAAACAATGTCATTATTTTCTTGAGAATTACTTTCCAGATACTTCTCTTTGCAATTTAATTGTAAAAGTACACCTAATATATCCCAAAATGAACAATAATTTTGACATGTTATTCAACCTGTCAAACATGACCTGCACCCCTGCCTCATCATTGATGTCACACAATCCTCAGGCCTTTCCCATCCTCCCATTTAAAGAATTCCAACTACGATCAGTTTGCGTACCTGTGATTTAAACCAAGCTGCAAAAAAAAAGAAAATATTCTGTAAGATTAAACCAGATTATATTTATGTAAAAGGAGGAATTGCCACGTATATGATAATATAGATAATTTATATATGATTTCAAGATAGGATGTAGTACTTTGTTTATGCCGTTATGACTGTATTTCAACAACATGACATGAAACAAGCTACAATTTCAAAACACACATACTGAGAGAGTACCAACATATGTGATTTCTAGCCCAAAGAAAGCAACAGAGAAGCAGACCTAGTGTCCCCACCCCGACTCCCAACCTCCCCCCTCTGCCTGAGGCTGCAACACATGCAACTACCGGCAGGAGAGAAAAAAAAAAAAACAGGGTGTGAAAAGGAGGATCTCCTCCAGCATTACCTTTCAACGTAGAGAATGATGGAGACTGTGATTCAGCCGAGATGCTGCTTATCCTCAGCCTGGCTTTGCAGCATCATATGACCACGTACCACCTGACCGTGATGCTCAGTCATATGACTACTTTAAGCTCGGGCAAAGATGTCTGGGATTTGTAGTGAAGAGGATTATCAAGCGGGAACTTGATGAAACCTGGCAGTTCTTCTTGACAATAGCAAGATCTAGAATTGTCCTCCTGGAAAGATAATGTCAAAGAATACAATACAAAACCATGACTTAGAAAACGTTGTGATCCTGTTGAAAATATAAGGCATGAACGGTTGATCCATTTGCTACTCAGTTCTGTTTAAAGTTAAAATATTCCATCTATTTAAGAGCGCTTGTTGATTTTTTTATAAGTTTAAGAAGATGAAGGAGAAGAGGTGTTGTTAAACCTAAATATTTTATGTATATGTGTGTGTGTGTGTGTGTGTGTTTGTATGTATGTATGTATTTGTTTATTCATTATATATTATGTATATTTATTTATTCATTTGTGAAAAATTAGTTGGAAAATATAGGGCATCATTATTTTCTGCTTCTTTCAACGCTCTTTTTTTTAAAAAATAGATCCAGGTATCATTAATGAGATACAAGCCTGTGCAGACGAGAGAATTGAATCTAAGCGAATTACACTCGCCTTGAAGTCATAGTTGCCTCATCATGATATGATATTGATGATATTAACCACGACCTGGATGACTGAGGACCAGAGACATGTATACCATCGTTACCCACTTGGAGCAGTTTGATATTACAGGCAAGGGCTTCAGGGTGTGCGTCCGCGGTTCAAGCTACACATATACATAAAACACTTATACGTGAAATATTGAAGTATTAGGGTAGCTCAACAATACCTGAGAGTGCATCTGTTGTTAAACTGGTCCCGATTGACGAGAGACCTGCAAATGAGACTCGTAGAGATTCTGCTTCAATTGTCCCAGTCAAACCACCAATCATGTTCCATCAAACTCATGCATCTCATCAAAGAATTTCTGACAGCCATACATTCATACAACTGATGTGCAATGTGAGTGGCCGTAAAAGCACCCTGACTACCTAAATTGCATTCGGTTAAACTCAAATAAACGTACGTTAAATTCAGTCGCTCTTATGACTGATCATCTATCGAGCCGTGCATTCATTGTCACCCACTTTTCCGAGGCCGGAGTACAGCGACGGCAGGAAGACTGGGTGTGAAGATGGGGCCGTTGTCACAACCACTACACTCCAGTTCTTAAGGGACCCCAAGACACTCTAAATGTCGGGTGAGATACATTATCCATCTAGCATGTTCTGGGTCCGCCGCGGGACATCCGCTAGGTCGTTGTGCCGAGAACTCCCTACCTGGAGAGCAATTCTGATATTTGGCAGGGATATCTGGTAAGGCACACGTCCCACAGCAAGCTGAGCGAGCCACGTTTGTAGAGCCAGACCTGGAAGGGGAATTTTGCCGGTGAGCTCTTGGTGGCCGTTTGGCACAGTTCAGAAAAACTGCAGAGCTGCCACCCTGTGGACTCACCACTTGCAGAGAGTGTAAGTAGGGTCAGTTGCAATACTTTGGCCAGCTGGATATACTGACTCCTGCTATGGAAGTCCAAAGACCTCTTGATGTATCTGTAGAAAAAAATAAATCCTGAAAGCTTGAAAATGACCTGTTTTTTTGTGTTGACTAAATAAAATCTTAACAAGCCGGTCACAATGATCCGTCCCCTGTTCCACCAAAAATGAATGATATTCTGATTTTTAAGTGTTGACTTCATGTACGAGATCAGTTCAACCTAAGTGGTTTGCATTTCAGTAAGTGATAAAATAAACACCATTCCCAGGCCTTCTCCTGGGATCCCCTAAGACCTGGATCCAAAGGCATTGGATGGAAATAAAATCTCCAGTTTGTTTGTTCATGAATGAGACCAAACTGTCTGAATGTCTTTATTAGTAGAGACATTGATGGGTTTAAAGTCATCCATGAGTGGACAGACTTTAGTTTTGAAAAATGGGTTAACAATCTAATGCATAATTATTTGTTTTTCAATGCTCATATTAAAATTCCCCTCTGCTCCATATCGTTCGTTTGAACCCCACTCCCCTCGACCTGCAACAGTGGCAGCTCTTTTGCGGGTAAAGTGTTTTCTCTCTTGGGGGATTGTGTCTACAGAGGCATCTGCCTCACAGTAACCAAAGTGACCTTCACCCCCTCAGTGCGGTGCATATGGCAAGAAAAGTGAGTCTGAAGCCAGCTATCCTGCTCAGTAAGAGATAATATCCAGTAATCAAGCTGGTAATGACACCTTGGGATGTCAGCCAATGAGTTTTATCAGGAATTCATCCTCATTTTAGGTGGTCGTCGTCTATCTATTTATCTATCTTAGTCTAGATAGCTGACGTTCCTCTCTGCGGTCGTCTTGAGACCAAAAGTTCATCTTTTGGTTCCTGAGCTCGTCCTGGCAGGTGGAAGAGTTTGTTGAGCGAGACACCGAACCTGGAACTGCTCTCTGGGCGCTTCCCACAGCTCACGGTTCATCCGTGATGAGATGAATAAAGAGGATTAACAATTTCCCCCGTGGAATTAATAAAGTCTTAAAAATCCCAAAAGATAAGGTTTTACCAATGAGGTTCTCAAGTTTCCAGATATCCAGATATCCCACTGAACCTATTTAATTAGGTTTTTCTCATAAGGGGCCCCACACTTCTTTCAAGCAGGTTTTTTTTGCAAAGGAAATAACAGAAAATATTAGAGAAAGGTATTTTTAATTAGGATTTGATTTGCAATGTTGGGATGAAATACAGTCTAACTCAAGATGAGAACTGTCCATGCCGCGGTCAGATCAGTGGAGCTGTATAATATGTTTTGTGTTTGAATGCTCCTGAATTCTGCTAAAAAAACCAAACATACTGCTGTAAAATGTCTGAAATATTGTTTTTTTTTTGTTTTTTTTTTGTTGATTTCATCGTCCAAAAAATGCAATTTTTTTTTGATAGATTTGCAACGCTTGACTTTATAAGTAGAGAAGAAAATATTAAAAAGAAAAAAAAGGAAAGATTGCAGCTGAGAGACTCCAGCCGTTCCTCTGCCGATTACCTGGCTGAACTGCTTGGGTGTTTTTTTTCAGCTGTTACTGTGCATAAAAACCGTAGTGAAGGATGGATCCACCAATCCATGAGTGATGATTACATTCTGTAGGTGAGGAAATATCTCTAGGAATTCCATGACATGGATCAGAAACTCCTCTCGTAGTGTTGTGTTGAATGTCATCGTCTTTTTCGGTGATATAATTTTTCACCCAGAAAGACGTCACTAAATACTTACAGAAGCATCAACATTCAGCAACATCAGCACTGTCTGCCGTGGTTGGGTGGTGTTGTCAGACCCTGGCACAGAAATAATATGGCAGATCTAAGCAGAAATTATGGAAACACATCCCCGACCAATGATATAATCTTTGGCACTTCCAACCTTGAGTGAGACCATACCGATAGTGACACACCAGGCTTTTGGAGCACCAATGAGACAGGACAAAAAGCAGCATGAATCTGCCTCCAGATTGAATTATGCATGCCTCCATCTGCTGACAGACAACAAGTCTGTCAGGGCCCCTCAATGTCATTACACACACACACACACACACACACACACACACACACACACACACACACAAACCAGCGCGCGCACATGCACAAACACACACAAATGCACAACACAAGAACACCCTATTGATTGATTTCAGTTTGTTCCATTACTATTCGTCTTCACCCAAATTTTGGTACGGGGATAAAACAAAATACAAGAAATCTAAATTGACATCATGGTTTTTTGGTGTTCTTTTTTTTTTTTATAATTTGTTTGTTTACTAGGTTGACTATTTGCTGACTTTTAATACAGACAAAGCATCGCAACCGCCCGACAGGCTAAAATATTTTCTGCCCTCAATCGCAGTTCGTTTTACATCTCTTGAAAGATATGATTCACCTGCATTCTTTTCTTCAGTTTTTATTTATTTTATTTTTAATATCACAGAGCTACAGTTCATGGCTTAAACAATTGGAAACAAAGTTCACATTCTGGTAAATGGAGAGTTGTTGGAAAGAGAAAACAGACCATTCAGTTCTCCCTTCACTTATTATTATTTTTTTTGATTATTGTTTTTTTTACATGATTGTCATATCCTTGGGTTTTCTTTTTTGTCCTCATGCCTGAGTTCAGGACAATTATTAATTTTTATTTTCCCACTCAATGGCCGAATGGCTTGGCTTTGGTGCTGCTGTCTTTGTTAATGGGATTTTTCCCAATAATTGGACTTGTGATTGCTGCCTGCTGCTCATGTAGACCTTTGCCAAAAAGTTTACTATCTTCATCCACCTGGGGTTTGTTGTAAAGAATCCAGAGTCAATTCCCTAGTGCCCACATGGCCTTGCAAAAAAAGAGCATACTTTCCCACTGTTGCTACCCATGATAATGACCACGATTAAGTGAGGTTTTATGTCAATGTTATTCGAAGGAAAACTTCTCCTTTCGTTGCAGCAAAATTACTTCTTTGTGACAAATGTTTGTACAAGTAAATGCACATTTGTTTAACAGAACCAATCATAGTCTATAAACCAAAAAATCAAGAAAAGATCTGGATGAACACCAGCTCGAGTTCGTGGAGTCAGGAGAACATAGTGTTCATGTGCAGCAGTTAAGTTGGATACAATGTATTAGTGCCTAGAACATTGCCACTTGCCTAGAACATTGCTCCTATTTCAATGTAGGTCAATGGTCTTTCCTCTAATGACATAGCTTGTCATGCCTTGAAAGTGAATGAATGAATTAGAACTGAGAAAAAAAAATAGAGCTCTCCCCTGTTTTATTTGTTTGTTTGTCAGTTTGTTTTCTTTTGCTTTGCTGTTTTTCCTCATGTACAAATCAGGTTAAGTTTCTGGGTCTGTGAGCCCTAATCCTGTTGGGTACTGAGAAGCTACAGTGGGCCGTACAAGTAGCGCAGGTAAGTTCTGACTGAGCAGGAGCACTGTACTGTTCTTAAGTCTGTTTTCATGTGCATGTAACTAAGTGAGCCCTTGAAACTGAAAAGTGATATATGAAAGATAATTTATTTGTGGTGGGGAGGAAAAAAATGAAAGGGAATCCTGAGAAGGGAGCATCTGACTAACTTTGATGAAGCAGTGATTATGTGGTCGCCCTCCCTCTGTTGCAGCGCAAATGCACCAAGGCATGAACGTTAGCAGCCTTCCATTGTAATAGATGTCCTAGCGAATAGGTGAGAGTCAATTTATGCTGAGCTCCATGAAATGCAATAAAAATGCTGCTAAAAACACCTTACAGATAAATAATCGCTCACTCTATAAATTAATGACCAGGATCATAGGCAAAGCGAAGGACATCGAATTGCTCCTACGAAGTCAAGTCAAGTCAGATTTAACACCAAATCCTAAAAAAGCTGTCTCATGAGACTTCAGATGTAGAGCAGGTCCGGAACACACTCCGGTAAAGATTGACAGAAAAGTAACATTTTCAGCTGATCACAAAAATATTTTCCTTCGAAACAAAACAACAATGGCCATTTCAAATTACAATTACATTCTTACATGATATCGTCAGTAAGAGATCATTTGTACCCGTCCCTCCAGTCCTTAATAAGCCTCCTGTCTCTGTCACATTCGCTTTCTACTTCTCTGCTCCTTCTCTTTCTACCATCGAGTTGATCAAAATCAAAATGACATTGGAGCATCGAAGGAATTTATTTTTATGAATTGCATGTAAGTCTATTTATTAGCAGAAATACGTTTTTAGTTTGTGAAAAGCTGAATAAAATGTCTCTTGTAGTTAGAAAAAAAGGCTTGATAAGTCAGTGCATGTAAACTTGCATCAGCCACAGTTAATAACACTTTTCCCTGGACCTGGAGGCCTCCGTGAGCCGCATATTAATTTTATTTTCTCAATGACAGGATAAATATTCAAGGAGAGAATATCCAAACTCTCTTGAAAGAAATTAAGAATAACCCATTAAAAAATGATGACATCACCACAGCACTTCCTGGGGTGATCACCCGTGTTGTTTACAGCAATGGAAACCAACGTTTTTCAAATGAAATTTCTCCATTTGCCCTCATTGGCATCTGGAGTCCAAAAAAAAAGTCACACGATAAACATCATCACACAGATTTACTTTGACTGCTTGAGAGACAGAGCCTCCGTGACTGAGACTGAATTTTTGTTAACACACAGGACCAGTTCAAGTAAAGCCAAGTGCATATATCAGAACTCAGAGGCTCCGGACCTTCTCAAGTTCAAGGTCCTATGCAATGACATCTGAAATTGAAATTGATTAATGTAATATTCGCATGTGTGTAATGTTGATACCATGTAACATCAAAAAAATGTAAAATAACAAAGAAAAAACAAGTCCAGTGTGTTTAATGTGTTTTCCTAGACATACATTCATGAATTCCTTATCAATGCAGAGCATATCCCAGCTGTCATAGGGTGAGAAGCGTTGGACGTCAGTCAATCACAGGGGAACATATAACCCATTGCTGCCCCACTCACACATGGGCAATATAGGGTCTCTGATTAACCGATTGCGAAACCCTCTGGGGAGAGCACACAAGCTCCACACAGAAAACTCCCCTGCAGGACTCAAACCAGGGACCTTCTCGCTGCAAGGCCGAAGCACTTGCCACTGTGCCGCCACGCTGGCTTCACCACACTTTCGGGTCAAATTTACTAACTCGCTTCCAATGCTTTCAAAATCCAGGGGAGATAAAGAAGAGGTTTGGCTAGGTTGATAAGGGATATAGCGGTTTCCTAAGTTTGATTATTGCAACAGTGACCGAGGCTGTTTCTTGAAATGATTTATTTGAAGAAAATATGCTTGTTTGTCACCTCCTGGAACCGCCGCCGTGTCGTGGTGGAAGTGTGTGCATAGCCCAGTGATCCACTCATGGGGAGGTTAATGATCCCGGTTGGGTGATCCAAGGCAAAGGCGGCAGGCCCTGGGGTGGTGCTTGATTGTGAGCACACGGTAGCCAAGCCTGGACCTTTGGGGTACAGAAGGGCATAGCCCAAATGACAGACGAGGTAACCTTTATATAAATAGATAAATAAATATATTTTTCATCATCCTTTGAAACATAAAATTGAAACAATACCTTAAGGACTTTTTGTAAATTTGCCAATTTATATTTCCAACAGTTGGATGGCTGGTCTCCACGCCAAATGAATATGTCAGATAGTGCATTCTTTAAAATTAACTTTCATCCAATTCTCATTTATTTTCCTGTTAGAAGTATATCTAAGACCAATAGTAATTTTTGAATGACCCAAAAATGTCAGCCAAAAAAAAAAAAATAAATAACAGATTATATTTGCCAACCGCAACCACACAATTGTACCCCATGCTTGTAAAGCCTGTTAGCATGCGGAGCCTCCTTCTGAAACACGATTGCAGTTATTTACAGTGTGTTGCTCTCAGCTTCATTTCATGTCGCCATTATAGAAACTCATGCATGGCTTGTTTTGTCTCCCTGCGTGATGCAGAAAGTCTGGCCATGAAGTGACTGCCTCCCACACAGATGGTTACGTGTGGAGAAATCCCACACAACCATGAACCGGGATCCACCTGGAGAAGCACAGCAAGAGGTAAGATGAGCGCTTAGAGGAGCTCTCAGCCAGCTTAATAAAACTGAATAAAGGCCAAACACTTTCTTGAACGGATAGGGCATCTGTTTCTCTTCCTATTCCAAGTAGTGAATTCTGAAAAACTTTCATGTTGATCCTTAGACCTGCACCATAATCAAAAAACATGGCTGCTTGAGAACATTCTTAGCCCGGTGGACTTCTGCAGAGGTCCGATAATTTCTATCCTTCGTGGCTCAAAGGAAGAATCTGGTGCTATTTTGTCTCTAATTTATAAACAATATAATTTGCATTATCCCAAACTGAAATGGAATAAATTCTGAGCAAAGTATGTCAGTTTAGCACTGCCTCCCCGAGACTAAATTACACGTTTAACCATCGACCACATAGCAGAATACATGAGTATAACTCAAATGTCAAATTAAAGGCAACATTTCATAAAAATGGCAAATTGTATTCTAATTGATTGCAATTTTTCAACTGCAGGGACATTTTAGGAATTCAAGAAAAAATGTTTTAACATTGAGCACATTGAGTTATACATTTAAAACATTATTCCAGCAAATGACATGCCTTGTCAGCTGCGTTAGTTTTACAATTCAAGCTTTCTATTATGACACAAAAAAAAATGTTAGAATAACAAAATTACAGGCAAGACTCTGGCTTTGGGAGCAAAGACACCATGAAAATATCTACTTTTGAAGAACGGCTTGAACGGCTCACTTTTAATCTCTACTGATTATGTCACTGCTTGATTATTAACCTCCGAAACTTAGATATATCTATTTTTTCCACCAAAATTAGTACATTTTTTAAAAATGTGACATAAGCAATGTTGGATTTCAGTTTTCAAATGGGTCAACATTATGCACACACCCCTTCATCTTGGTCAAATGTTGAGATACATACTAGTGACATGGACACTAATTGGTGGTTGTCATATTATGACATCTTATCTGAAAGACTTGATTACAACAGCAGCACTCGGGCGGCACGGTGGCGCAGTGGTTAGCGCTTCGGGCTCACACACGAGGCCCCCTGCTTTGATTCCGACAAGGGGACCTTTCGGTGTGGAGTTTGCATGTTCTCCTGTCATGTTTTTAGCAAGTTCCAAATTGCAAGAACACCGAGTTGGTAGGTGGGTCAGGTAGAGGGACATCCATCAACAGGGCAGGGAACACAAAGCGGCAAACTTGGTACACGGAGACCAGGCAGGACAGTGCTGGCATCAGGGCGGGAGTCTCAGCGACTGATGGGGAAGGGCGAGACGTAGACCTCTGGGCTTTGGAACAAGGAAGGGCGAGATGTAGACCTCTGGGCTTCGGAACAAGGAAGGGCGGGACGTAGACCTCTGGGCTGGGCGAGACGTAGACCTCTGGGCTTCAGAACAAGGAAGGGCGAGATGTAGACCTCTGGGCTTTGGAACAAGGAAGGGCGAGATGTAGACCTCTGGGCTTCGGAACAAGGAAGGGCGGGACGTAGACCTCTGGGCTGCGGGACACGGAGACCTGGGGGGTGTAGCACAAGGAAAGGGGAGAAGTAGAGCTGTGGGCCAGAGCATAG
>CAAKHD010010935.1:113126-155460 GCA_901007705.1 Fistularia tabacaria | reverse complement strand
GCACCCAGGATGGGCGAGGGGTAGGGCTGGGCGTAAGACGAGGGAGGGCGAGACGTAGACCTCTGGGCCACGGAACAAGGACGGGCAAGATGTAGACCTCTGTGCTTTGGAACAAGGAAGGGCGAGATGTAGACCTCTGGGCCTCGGAACAAGGAAGGGCGAGACGTAGACCTCTGGGCTTCGGAACAAGGAAGGGCGAGACGTAGACCTCTGTGCTTTGGAACAAGGAAGGGCGAGATGTAGACCTCTGGGCCTCGGAACGAGGGAGGGCGAGACGTAGACCTCTGGGCTTCGGAACAAGGAAGGGCGAGATGTAGACCTCTGGGCCTCGGAACAAGGAAGGGCGAGACGTAGACCTCTGTGCTTTGGAACAAGGAAGGGCGAGATGTAGACCTCTGGGCCTCGGAACGAGGGAGGGCGAGACGTAGACCTCTGGGCTTCGGAACAAGGAATTTGCAAGGAAGGATGAGACATGGAATTCTAGACTTCGGAACAAGGAACTTGCGAGGAAGGGCGGGACATAGAATTCTAGACTTGGATCCTAACATCTCCTTGTGTCTGTGCGGGTTTCCTCTGGGTTCTTCAGTTTCCTCCCACAGTCCAAAAAATGCAGCAGGTTAATTGCAAAAAATTGGGGAAAATTGCACCGGATGAGTGACCGAGTGAACGGCTGTTTGTCTGTGCATGGCCCTGCGATTGGTTCGCAACAAGTCCAGGATGTACCCGGCCTCTCGCCCGTTGACAGCTGGGATAGGCTCCAGCATCCCCTCCCCCACCCCCGTGACCCTGGGTGCAGGACAAGCAGACGATGGATGGATGGATGGATGGATGGATGATAATACTCAGAGTAATGAAAATCATAATCTTAAGAATCATCATCATCTTAATTTAAGTTTTGTTGAGAGAAGACTGGTCAAGGCCATATTTGGTTTTTCTTTGGGGGGGGGGGCAATCCTCTGCAAGTACATTAACAGGCACACATACAGAATATATGTTCACATATTATTTCAAATTATCTATTTATTCTGCATCTTATCTAAACAGGAACTGTCTCATTCCACCATTCCATTGCTTTGTTTTACCCTTTAGCTCCTTTTTTACTTCCCAATCTTCCTCATAACTCTAAATCCAAGACATAATAAACACCTTCTCACTGCGCCATGAATTTAAATGCCGTGGACAACATCAAACACTTGTTTTTGGGGAAGTGGCAGTCACATGCCTCCCACAAGCTTGGAGCCTGGAGATAACAAGAGGGAGGTGATTCTATTACAGGCTGACTCTTCTCTCAAGGTCTCTGGTAGAGAGCAAGACAGCAGTAAAATCAGAAGCAGAAACTAGAAAGCAAAATGGAAGGGAATCCTTCGAACAAAGCGGTGGGTATGAATTTTAGGTCAAAGTCTAAGTTGTTAAAGTGGCATTCAGTAGATTAGAGAGGTCGGTACGAAGTATTTGTGTAGAACTGCCTGTTTCCAATGGACCTTTGTCCTGATGGATTTAAATACATTTTGCACCACCGTTGCTCACTATTATCTTTGCAGGCTTTGTTGATTTGTTTTCTTTTTGATGTTTTTGTTTTCTTTCATCCAGATTTCCTCACTGATAGTAATATTAGTTATCAAGAATGAATTGTATATATATCACTGCTCAAAGGGTTTCACTGAACTCTGGACTCTGGATCACCATATCTTCAATCACACTAAAAGTATTCCTAGCTATGCTGATAAGTGGATTTTTATTAAAGTGTTGCAATCACAAAACCTTACACATATGTTGAAATTGCATTTTCACACCATTCTCTCTGCACATGTTAACTGAAGGAAAAACAAAAAATAATGATAATTGCAAGTCATAAAAAATGTGATTCAAGTTTTCAGTGCTATGGAAAATATTAGAGAAAGGGAAAGATATGAAATGAATATTTAGGTCCTACGGTTTAATTCAGAAGTTTCTTCTCACAGAAAGAAACAAAACAGATGGGGGTTCCCATTTAACTTATTTATTATTAGCAAACTTGCCATGCGTGAACGGCTCATAAAGTTTTAATATTTCTGCATTTAACAAAAGATTAAAAAGACAGTTATTTATTATTAATAATAGTAATGCTTCCTATTGAAAAGAACAGCACGCTTAGATGCACATGCACGTACATGTGCTCCTTGCCTCATCTTGATCCCAAATTATATACTCACAACATTCTGCTACACCCCAAGGTGTCCTTGGGGTGTAGCAGAATATTTACATCTTTACCATAAAACCCATCCACTATCCAACATAAAAAAGTATATCGCGATGACAATGCCTGGTTGGTTATCAAATTATTGATAGTGATCTTGTGATAAATGCCTCCAAAAATCATTGACCGAATAACTATCCCATGGAAAACTTTACCTTATGAGAAAATCATACAGTTGATTTAACACATGCTCTACTGTGTAACCTGTCACTCTTACTCTCCGTTCTTTTCTCATCCGCACCCAAAGGAACGCCGAACATCTCTGATGTTCAGGGAAGGTGATGTTGAGCATCAGGAGTGGCTTCTTGAAATGTTTGCATGGTGAAATTGTGGTCTATGTTAACAAAACGGGAAAATGAAAGGATTTGATGAGTAAGGTGTCACCACAGTGACCCAAATTGCAGTTTTAACAGCTGTCACTGTATATTGGTGATGTTGATTGATGTTGCTCGCTTGGCTGAGGTAAATGGACTCCGAATGCTTGTATCGGCCGAGTTACTGTCAGAGGTAGTCAGGGATTCTATCTCATCCTGGTGTTACTACTGGCTTTTGTTGTCTTTCTCTCATCCCCTCTCTGTCTGCACCTTCCTCACCAGCATGTGCGTCATTGTCTTTACCAATTGTTGAAACCGGAAGATTCTGAATGGTGTCCAGCCCTCGTTTTGTTTGTGTTACTTTGCAGTCCTGACTAAAGCTGCGAGTCTCTTTGCCCCTCTTGCAAAACAAATTGCTAAAACAGCTTCATGTACAAAGGAATATTTCCTTGTTGCAAGACCTGCACAGATACTATCTTAAGAATAATTCAAAACGTCCACTGGGGCTGATTTTCTGCATCTTCGCTGATGATAATTCATCATCAGAGGAATGGTGGTGTAATTGAGATGCCTTTAACTTCCATATGGGAATTTCAGGACTGTATTACAATGAAATAAATTGGAGCTACTTGGATAGCTAAATCCAGGGTCTGTGCATGACTGTATGGCAAAATCCTGCCTCTACTTGGAAAGAAAATAAATGTGCATGCAGCCTTCTGTCTTTCAAACTGCTCCCGAACTGCACAACTATAGTTTTCTATTTACATTGCATTGTTTCACCCTCTCTTCAATATTTACTTTTGATAGGATTTCTATTTTTGCAAGCTGTCCTCTCTCTTTCTCCCTCTCTCTCTCTCCCCATCTCTCTTTCTCTCTCTCTCTCTCACTCTCTTTTTTTTTCTCTCCCAGCAGCACTGATTTTCTTCTTTCTTAAAATACCTCAAGTGGAGAAAAATGGAAAATTATAAATTATTCTACAATGATGAAATTTACTGCAGCCAAAACAACAAGCAATATTCTATAACAGTCACATTAATCGACAATTATACATACATTTATTGAGAATTTTTTTTTTTAGGAATCAATCACAATCAGTATTTTATTTCTTTTCTAAAAGTACATTTTGTAGCTACTGCAGAGAGGATGGTAATATGAATATAATTGATATAAGTAATTAGGAGAAATTTAAAAACCACCCAACTGGTAGTAAATAGGATACAAGAAAATAATTGAAGCTTACTTATGATATTACTCAGTTTCAAGATATTATTTTCTATTTACTGTGGAATTGTTGGAACATGATATACTCCCACTGTGGGACGATGAAAGACGCATTCTATTCTATTCTATCGCAGTCCTGATAATCTGTGTTTCCTGTGCTGAGGTCACCCTTTCCCTCACTTCATGCGACAAATTCACAATAGAAATCATTGCTTCAAAGTACTGCCTAGTGAAATGTTCAAATACCTGGCCAGCTTTACACAATACATCCATCCATCGTCTGCCGCTTATCCTGCGCTCAGGGTCACGGGGGGATGCTGAAGCCTATCTCAGCTGTCAACGGGTACACCCCGGACTTGTCGTGAGCCAATCGCAGGGCCACATGCACAGACAAACAACCATTCACTCGGTCACTCATCCGGGGCAACTTTCCCAATTTTTTCCAATTAACCTGCAGCATGTTTTTGGACTGTGGGAGGGGGGAAACTGGAGAACCCGGAGGAAACCCACGCAGACGGGGAGAACGTGCAAACTCCGCACTCTAACCAGGGTCTTTCGTGTTGCGAGGCCGCGGCAAACACTGACCACTGCGCCACCGGGCCGCCCTTCACACGATGCAGTTGTATTATTATTTATTTTAAGATTAAAGATTCAAAGTGTTTATTGTCATAAGTACAGTGTGGAAACATGTTTCCCTGTAAAATGAAATTCTTACATTGCCGTCTGCAGTGCATTTCGATTTGATTTGATGATAAATACATAGTGTAATTCATTGATTTTATTTCATCGTGTACAAGAAAATTTCAAAATAATGTTTTTCGCTTTTTTTATTCCTTTCTCTCTCCCAAACAGTTGAATAAAAAAGTAAATGATTAAATGAATAATGAAAGGGTTTTCAAACACGTCACAGATGTTCTAGCAATAATAGAACATCAGAGACATTTCATGTGTTTATTCATTCATTCATTTATTGTTCATGATTTCTCAAGAGTTCTACTTGGTGCTGGAGACAGAATTCTCTACAAATTCACAGGTTTTTTTTTGTTTGTTTTGTTATCTTGTAAGACCGAGAGTCCTGTTTTCTTTTCAGTTATTCCCTTCAGGGGTCAGCACAGAAAATTGTCTGCCTTCATCGAACCGTATCTTCTGCATCCTCTTCTCAAACAGCAAGTAACTTCATGTCCTCTTTCACTCCATCCACAGATCTTCTCTACGATCTTCTTCTCAGCCTCCTAATGGAGGCTGGTTACAGTTTTATTGCATATCACAACTGATACTTTCTCCACCTGTTTGCACAAATTCCTTCTCTTACCCACTTTCCATTACTGTGGAATGTTGACCCTATGTGCGTAAAACCCACCGTCTTTATCTCCATTCCCTCCAACCTCACCTCACTGTTCCACTTGGGTCTCTCTCATTCACACACATGTATTATCTCTTGTTGCAGCTAACCGTCATGCCTCTCCTTTCAGGGGCATACCTTCACCTGTCTAACCTCTCTAGGAGTCCCTCCGCCTGCTCCCTGCTCTCACTACAGATCACAGTTTCATCTGCAAACATCATAGTCCATGTAGATTCCTGTCTCAACTCATCTGTAAGCCAGTCCGTCACCACTGCAGACAAGAAGGGGCCAGAGCTGATCCTTGATGCCGTCCAACCTCCATCTTGAACCCCTACATCTCCTTTTCCTTCACATTCAGCTGCATTTACATGAGCTGCTGTCTACTCTCTTCAGTACTCTCAGTGTCTCACTTCTTCTTTGATAACCTCTTTCTATCTCGATACTCCTGCCCTTCCTCATTCCGCCACCAAGGGCCCCTTATTTACTTTGCCTCCAGATGACTAACCAAACAATCTCCTCCTATTTGCTGCAGTTGTCTCATCATCTGGGAAATCCTCCTGACCGCCCAGAGCTTGTCTCAACTCCTCCCAAGGAGTAGTCCATCTGTGTGCTCCTGCATTCATTCTTCTAAGTTACCTCAGGATTAAGACAAATCACATAAAACATGCTAGTTCTTAAAATCATTGTGGAAAATGGAAAATACAAGATTTCTTCAAAGAACAAAATAAACTTTGGTCTGGATGATATTTTATTTGGAAGAAACGATAACTAGCTTTACATGAGAGGTGGCAGAAATTGCATCATTTTTAAAATGAAAACACTTATTGTTTCTTCAGTTTTGACTGTTTTTGTTTTATTAGTAACTTCAATTGTATGTTCGTGTCCACTTTGGTCGTTTTAATTGAACTTAAATATATTTTTAGGCTGCTTTGCAAATCCTTGCCGTATCACCACTTATGTTTCAGACTCGTGTCTAGTGTCTTACACACTTGTATAATTGTGCATGTCTGCACAAAAGCTTCAGTGAAATTTGATGGGACAATACTTCGGACTAAAGTGGACACTGTTTGCTGTGTGGCAAAGATTGCTTTTCAACTACTGTCCTCATTTGAAAAAGGGACTGAAAGCCATTAATCTCAGAAGTTGCGTTGTGAAGATGCATTTGTGTGGACTGACAAAAGTTTTGCCACTGCTGTCGCCTCATTTTGTCTGGACAATAAACAATTTGACTCCAGATTTGATGTAACATTAGTATTCGAAGCATTGACTGACTTAAAGTGTTGAACATAAGTTGGTCTTTCAAACTGTCCGGCCTTTATGTCAACCATTTGCGTGAAATTAGAACGATGACTAAATTAAATAAATCAATGAGATGCCCAATGCCAGTTTTTAAACATTTAGTACAATTGACTGACATACTTTCCATGTTTGCAGGACACTTATAGTGTTCTAACTTTCTAGGTCGATGTCCTGGAAACCAAACTCACTCAGACAAGGAAAGAAACAAATCACGCCTATCCAGTTTAATTTGAACAGGTTTATAGAAAAGGCACAAACAGCTCAACGTAACATCAGCAATGAAAGATAAATGGAAATTCTGCTCCCTCCAAAACAAAATAAATAGGACCAAATGCAACAGAAACCTCACATGGAATAGGAATGACAACACCCCCAACAGGAACAACAAAAACTGGGTAAGAAAATTATCCAGCCACCAACTAAACCCCACCAAAGTTGGTGTCCTTTCTAAAGGCCTCAACAGCACTCTCCAGTGCCAAACCAACCCCATCCAATGTAACACGGATGGAGAAAACGGCACCTTCCTCACTCCAGAGGGTTGAAAACATCACCATCTTACCAGCCAACAAAGGTAGATGCACAATAACACTGGACCCGACCAGCAGTTGCAGGAAGAAAGTGGTCTCCTTTCTACACCACCTTGAAAAGGACCACAAGTGTCCCCACAATGGATGCGGTCACAGCCGTGAGGGAACCGCGAATGAAAGAAAGCACCTTGTGAAACAGAATGAAACTTATCACAGACCACATCAGCGCCATTCTGGACCTCTGCCTACTGACCACATGTTTTGAATACAATACAATGTAGCGAACCAATACATGGAGGAAGTCTAGAGCAAGGCCCTCGCTTCCTTCAGGGGGACACCTCCAAGCCACTGGTTCAGGTATGTGGATGATATGTTGGTCAAGATTTAGAGGAAAGAGGTAGAAGCATCTACTACACACCTCAGCTTGATCAATACCCACATCAAATTGACTAGGGAGGATGTCACTGATGACAAACTCCCTTTCTTGGACGGTGGTATTCATATTCAACATGATAGGAGCCTGAACATCAAGATTCACCAGAAACCAATGCTTACCGATCAATATTTGCTCTTTGACTCACATCCCTCCCTTGATCACAAACCAAGGGTTATCAGAATTCTAGACCATTGGGTCAAGAACATCCCATCAACTGCTGAAGGCAAAAAAACTGAGGTCCAACCTATTAAGAAAGCCCATAAATCCTGTGGGTATCCTACCTGGGCCTTTACCAAATTTGTATCCCTTTCAATAAACACCAAATAAACGTACACTTCAATACCCCCAATACCGTGAGGCAAAGACTGGCTCACCCCAAGGACATAATACCCAGGAGGAAAGATTTAAATGATAGCGTATGCTTTCACCTGTACTGAGGATTGTGACGACATCTCCTGAAGAACTTAAGAAGCCTCTCAGATGAGAGGTAAAACGTCTTCAAGGGAAGAAAATCAGGTCCAGTAGTTTAGAGAAGAATATTTTACAGAAGAATGATACAGGCTTTACAAACAGGTACCTGGCAATAGGCGATGTGGCACAACTATAGCAGTGGGATCAAACAAGACAGGGAATTTCCCCCTCACACGTCATACTGATGAAAGATCTATTAGAAGACATGGGCAATGCCTACAGTGAAAATACCCTGCAGTCCACTGATGCCCTTTGACAGGTAACATTCAGTGAATGGATTGATTGATGTTCCTTGATGCCAATGTTTACTTGCGTGATGATAATACAGCGAAGAAGTCACCCAAAATGCAAGCCCTCTGGACATGTAACCTGAAGGTAGTAGATGTGTGCAATTGTTGTAATCTGGTCTGGTGGTGTTGCTCAAGCCATCATCGCCTCAAACTATTGAAATGGCACTTATAATGCATCATACCTGTGTTAAAGGTACTGTTGATAGTAACTCATATTTGAAGTTAGATCTACCTCATCATGAAAAGTGGAAAGGGCAGTGCATTGGAAATCCTAGAGGCTGTTTCAATCCAAATCCGATGCCCAACATCTTGTACCTTAGTGTGATTGAAAACACTTTTGGACCAGCAGGGTAAGAAATATTTTTTGCCTTCAAGCCACTGTGTCAAAAATCAAATGAAAAGCTCTCAGCATTTCTGAGAAGAATGGATAAAGTATTGAATAAAGTACTTCAAAAGGGGGCTTAGCCCCCGGCTCTGCTAACAAAGCATGCCTTGGCCAACTCATCAAAGGTGCAACTCTTTCTGACATAAGACTTTTAAATCTTGGGCTTAGAGAGCATAGAGATCAACCATCTTCTTTCCTACACCCGTTGAATTAAATTTGCATCGAAGATGAGTAAGAAGCCTCTTGCAACAAACTGACCCGAAAAAAACAAAAAAGCAAAACAGTGCTTGTTGGGCCATTAACAGTACAAACACACCTGAAGGTAAATAATCTCAAAGCTCAAATACAGGAATTAAAATAATACTTGTATTGCTTGTATCCTTGTCAAAACCACACCCTTCATAATCTGCCCAAAGCATTTTACCCCCTAACGAAATTGAAGTATTGTGAGAAAACGGGTCTGTTAAGTTAATCAAACCAGTCCAAGCAGCCAAAAGAAACACTATCCAGTTGAGATTCAGACCCATCCACGGTCATGGGCTACACCTCAAAAATTCTCAAGTATCTATTTCTGCTACCACTGTAATGAAGAAGTACATTGAGGAGCTGAAATTAATTCAGAAAGTCATTTGAGCCCAATGACAGCGGACACCCGATCTGAAAGATCAAAGTGTAGATGCTATCCATGATGTCATATGTGCAGCACAGTGCTGTGAATTTGAAGACCAACCATCTGCCTAAAGGACTAATAGGGCCAACTTCCACACTTTGTGTTAAAGTCGAGGGCTAAACATTCAAAGTTCTCCACAAATTGTGGGGTTTCGGTGATTAAGAGGTCGATAATCTGCACAGAGGCAACGTCCAAACAGAATTAGATTTTGGGAAAAATAAATTAAAAACCCGGCACAGCCTATAATGGCACTGGTATCCCAGATCTTGGTCTCTCTCACAGCATTCCTTTTCTTGTTGTTACCACCAACAGCGACAATATCAGAACCTTCCTTTCAAATGAGAATCTATCAGAGCAGAGAGCCAATTTCTTGCATATACAATGCACATTTAAAAATCTAATTCTAAGAACCGATTCCTCAAAAAATAACATCATCAGTACAGAATTAAATTTAAAACATGGATCATCACAAGTTCCTAGCATTGATTAGGGACTTTAGACTATTTGTCAAAGACACAGGATACCTGCATGTAGCAGTAACGGTGACAGCTGACCCACATCCCAATTCAGGAACTCCTCCAAAGATGGAGACATCATTGTTTGACTTGGAGATTTCATACTTTTATTCCACTAACAACTTGCAAGAGAAAAGTTGAGAAATTAAGCTCTCTTTCAAGGTGTTCTATCGTGTTCTAAGCTGATAAATTGGATATAGGACATGTCAAAGAACCAAACAAAAAAAAACAAACAAAGAATACGACTAAACACTGGATTAAAAACCAATTCCTGGCTAGTGCATTGTGTCAGGGACTGATGAAGTATGGAACTGTTTGTGAGATCACAATAGGGGCGAATAACTGGGTCTTTAGTTCACTGAAACGAAAGAGCATTTTATTTATTTGGTAGCAAAGACTTTTGGAGAGGGCAATTGGAGATTTGTACGTACTAGAGGCCATAGGCTACTCTGAAGAACTCGCTGTATCTGGAAGACATTTTGTAGATTACAACCAATAGCTTTTCAAGTCACTGCCCGGTTGGGAGAAACTGGTCTCACATTGTCATTGAACTGATGTTGGTGCTGCTGCTCCCAAATAACCAACATAGGATACGCGACATTTATTTCATATCAAAGGTAATTATGTTCCAAGTCTTATCCTTTAACCGATTGCTTAAAAAATCAAATTTGTGCTAAGTGTTCATACCAATCCCAGAAGTAACATGCCTCTTTGTCAGGCACAGACAATAAATTATTGTGTGAGTTTATGATAGGCAACATAGGCTGGCACAGTTGCCATTTCTTCATAACTATCTTTATAACTCTTTATAAATGATCATTTGAGTCATCTGTAATGCTGATTTCTGAATTAAATATCTGAATAGAAACTCTTGCATATCTCCTAAAAATATCATCCTTCACCTTCAATGGAGACAACATACGTGAGAGAAGAACGCAATGGATATTGATCATACAAGTCAAAATGCAGGTGTCTAATGTGACGTTTTTTTTTTTCCAGAAATAGTTCAAGAGCTTAGATAATCTTAAAAGACAAACGGTACCAGAGCTTGATCCTTTTTCGACCTGCCTTTCATCAAGGATGAGTTGTTTTGATCCCCACCTGTGTGAGACGGTGTTCACAACTTCCCGAACAAATTACACCAAAAGGAAACAGTGAACCTGAGTTTGAGCTAACAGGACTCAATGGGGCCAATGTTGAAATATCACTAACTTGAACTCCATTTCGTGTTTCTCGTGTCATTATTGTTTAACTGCGAGAGCATTTCTTTTCATCAATAAAAGCACGTAGGGATAATTTGCTTCTGAATATAATGGCTGGGTCAACTTCACAACAATAGCAGTGGTTCACATATTCCCTCAAGTGACTCTTCAGAAACTGAATGGAATGACACTTTGGAGAAGACAGGTGAAAAAGTCTTGAATGAATCCTCAAAAATCTATAGCTTAGCCCAGTAGCCCTTGAATCAACCTTTCATGGATATCTATGAAACATACAAAGGTTCAATGTCAGTATTTTTGATTTATGGACCCAAAAAATCTCCTCTATAAAAACATAAAAAAAAAAAAAACAACTGTTTTAATTCCAGAGATATTTCTATTGCTAGTGCTTTTTTACCGCATTTAGTACTTAGCTATGATACTGTCTGTTTTGGTGTGTGTATTTGTGTGTGTGTGTGTGTGTGTGTGAGTCAGTGCGCTAGGTCGGTTTTTGTGTGTGGTCGGTATCAAGTGTTCCCCCCACCTTTCAGTGGCCTTGATCAAATTTAAAGTTAAAGTGTTTTTCTCTAAATCAGCATGCTGGTAGTTGCGTGTAACAGCGATGGATTTCCTGTCAGTCCCCAATTATTACCAGCAGGGTCAACCTTTTTTTTTTTCTTTTTCTTTATTTTCTTAAAACGTGCTTGGACTTTCAGCCTCACAAAATGTGAAAAATCATCGAGACTTTTATCAGCAGTCAACACGGACATGACAGAATTGATCAGAAATTCAGAGTAAGACTCAGTAGACTATTTAGTATCAAGATGACTTATTTAACTTTTATTTTGCTAACAGCTGGATCGACTCCAAACATTGATTCATTAAGTCTAAAAAATGCTAATATTAGATATAAGCCACAAATCAGTGGTTTATATGTCCAAATGTATATATATAAATGTATACACATACACACACACACACACACACACACACAAACACAACAACAAGTAACAAGCGATATGCTGAAACTCTGAGGGGGAAGATTTTTTGACATTAGCAGTGTAAGCCTTACAGTTCAATGTTTCGAATTGAATATCTAAAATATATCTACAGTGTACCAGATACAATATGAAGCTGAAACGCCTCAAATACTTGCAAACATGATGAGGTGTCAAAACCAGGGAGCTGTGAATTGTCCACACTCGTTCTCCTCCCCAGTTTAGTCTCCGTTGTGTCCAGCTGTTTCCATTTAAGAGTGCATCACTGACATGTGATCAGGGGAGGCAAGTGCGGCTCATGAAAAGTCAGTATTTGTCCACTGATCTGTGTTACAAATTTATTTCAACAATTTTTTAACATTTTCTGAAAGTAAAAATCGCTGCATTTTCAAATTCTGGGCAGAAACTGGTGCGGTCCTCTGATCAGGCCATCCCTCTCAATATGGGCTGCAAGGTGTATGATTGTTTATGTTTCCGATCACAACAGTAACAAGAATTAAGGTTAGCTTACTAATTGCCCAACAGAAAGGTGTTGTAATCTGAAAGAAAGTGCCAGCCAGATACAACAAGTTGCCCATAGATTAAGCTCTAGAGGTTGCCAAACAGAGACTCACAGCCTTGGAAACGTCTGGAGAGACATGTTTCCAAAGCCTTAAGCCTTGAGGGGGTTGAGCCTTGAGTTTCTCTCAGAGACTGAGAACAGGGGAATAAATAGACTTTTCTCGGTCAATACAGCGAAGGTCTGTTAATGCAGGATATTGAGAACTGCCAGACAGATCCACCTCTCTCTGAAACTGAGCTCTATTGAGGAACTGGAAGAAGGAGGCATCAAATAACACCAATGCCCAGTGGCTGCTTGAACTGAAAGCAGACAACAGTAGCCTTCCGGAAAGAGAACCAGTGGAAATTACCACAGCAGACTTCCAAGAAAGGATGTCTACGATGAAGAGCTGGACAGTACCAAGTCCCGACTAAAGTTGATGATGACGTGATCCACATCTACTGGCTCAAGAAGCCAACCTTATCCCATGAATGACTGGGAGCACAGATGAGCCATTTGCTATGATCGGGATCCAACCCAAAGTGACTGACCCAAAGCCATGCACTCCTTATCTTGAGAGACCCCTCAGAGGGTGCTGGTACCATCCAACTAACTGCCTATAACCTGGCTAAGTACAATATGGACGCTCTTGTCAGTCACCATACCAGTGAAGATGTTTAGGCACACTGATCCACACATGAGCAGGGAAGGAATTTGCAACAGTACCAGAGGGGCCTATGTACTGGCTGATACTGGTCGACAGGTCAATCTCCCAGGACTGCATTACCAGAAGTACAAACCTGTACAATGCCAGGATTGATTGCAAGAACAGCTAAGACTCGACACCACACACATTTGGAGTGTTTGGCCGCTACTTCTGACCAGTTAAGTCAAGTAAAGTCAAGTAAGATATTATTTATATAGCGACAAATCTCAACAGAGTTGTCTTGTGACTCTTTCCATGTAGAGTAGGTCTGGACCACACCGTTTAAAATGATGATAATAGAAGATAAAGACTTTCAGGTTCTTATAATTTGTAAGTTATTGAATAACTTTGCATGAGATTTTACATTCTAAATTGATTGAAAACAGAAGCAGAGTTCCTGAAAGTGCTCCTGTTAGTGCTGTCTAGATGGACTGACCTACCACATTGGGCTTCCTCTATCTGTGTATGTACGCTGCCCATTCCTTATTGTAGCTGAGTGAAGCTCCAGCATCTCGACTTCAACCTCACCCTCCTCCTCCTGCCTGTGGCTCTTCTCCTCTACCCAAGAAATTGCTGTCAAGTCCTGGCGCATAATCAACCAGTGAGGGTCCCGGTGGAACTTCAAGTATGACACCCCCCCCTCCAATAAAGTCCATCCAGTCCACCATCCGTCCTCGACGCAACGCTTCCCTCACGTCAGGGTGGTAACTACAATGTGTTATCAAGCCTAGCTAGGTCGGCTAACCCCTGCTGTCTAACATGCTAATACCAGCCTCAACTTCTGTCTGCTAAACATCTGCTCAGTCATGAGCAAGGTGCATCTTGTCCCGGATCTCCTCTTAGACCGCAAGTTGGATTCCCTCTCTTTGACAAAAATGTGGCAACAGCTGAATGTTATTTTCAAATGAATAAATCCATCCCACTTGAGTTTGTTTGCGATGATTCACTGTAAGGAATGGAAAGTCCTACCTGTACCTGCCCCAGCCTTGCACTGAAGTGAATACACTACATCGCAGCTCCCTGGAACTACCTCCACCATTGGATTTGATATTTATCAACTGTCCACGCCAAATAGGGATTTTCTGAATGACTTTACTGCTGTCCTTACTCGCCTCTCCATACTGTCTCTCAACGTTATAATCCTCTTTGTCTTCAACATTCCTATGGACATTGACAAAAAGTCCCTCAACAGAGACTTCACATCCTGTGTTGATAGTTTTGGACTCGGGCAATAAATTGAATTCAACTCTCACGATAAAGGCCGTATCCATATTTGGTGTTTTGTTCTGGTGTGACTCCCCCTGACTGGCAAGCCAAATTGATTCTGCTCTATGGTCACTTGCTTATCTTCTTCTTTTAAATTCTGCACTTTCTAAAATGTGCATTCCTCGCCTAACCGCATAGGTAAAATCAAAGATTTAACCAGGATACCTTCTTATCTGGCAAAAACGACCTCCCTCACCCCCACAGCCTCTCAACCCAGATGAACTGGGTTTCCCACTGCAATGACAACCTCAGCAATCTCAAAACACCGATCAGTCTCCTTCCCCTGCCCTGAAACATGGTTTACACCGGCTACACATCTCCTCAAAGCTCAAGAATGCCAATTGGAAGCCATCAAGAAGAAATAGAATTCATTGTACACAGGGAACACAAGACGCCAGACAGGCTATCATGGGCAGGAAAGGCCCTGCATGGCATTGTAGTTTACTAAAAAGTGATGATGTAGAAGATGATGAAGAAGATTCCGCTGACACCGTATTGATGATATAAAAAGATAAACAGGCACCACGGATGTACCTGGATTCGGCCACTGTAAATGTCTCTCTCCATTTGTTATCTCACGGGGTTATATAGTGCCGTCTCTGGACATCTGTCTGTGGCCGTTTGGTCTTTTACTTAAAGAGTACCACTGAGTCGATTAGGATGAGTGTTTATTTTCCGAGGAAGCATCAATAACAAATGGCCCTCGATTTAACTGGTCCAAACTTTTAATCTAGTACATTCCGGCAAGATGTCCAAGCAATTTTATGAGTTTGTAAACTTGAAACAGATATAGGTGACAATTCTGTTGACTCAGACCATTTGCGGCAGTTCAGATACCTCAGCACGTACCATTGGCAGCTTGAAGGCGTGGCAGCACTAAGAGACAGATTGATCATGACCGCAGAAGAGCAGGCTTTGAGTACAAAATTGACCAAGCCCCGCCTACCACACCAGATCAGACCCCAGGCATAGGCTGTGCAAAGATGGCCCGCAAACAATCCAGAATATAACAGCAGTGTGTACGATGCTGGTAGGACAAGCATTTAGTGAATGAAGCATTTTAACCAGGTAGCTAATATTACATACAGAAGCGTCTACCGAGTATGGGCTGCAGGTCCCAAGATCTAGATTGAGGACGCCTCCAAAGTATCCAGAACAAGCAGGCGAAGATCCCATGAGGCCACCAGTTTGCCCATCTGAAACTGGTGGCCTCATGGGATCTTCGCCTGGTTTCACCAGTTTCAGATGGACAAACTGGTAAAGACGAACTAACTGGACAGCAGTGGTGGACAAGAAGAGGTGGATGTAGCGATCCAAAGTGATCCAAAGCATCAGGAAGAAAGAGCTCATGAAGATGGAGGAATACCAGGGCCTTAAGTAGGAGTTGGAGAAGATATGGGCCATAAAGGCATATGTGTTACCAGTATTGACTGGGTCAGTAGGAGCAGTAGCCCTTAAGATGGGTAAACGGCTCCTCCTGATTCCAGGAAGAACATGTGAGATCTCTGTCCAGAAGACTGAATACTGGGAACAGCTGGTAGAAGAGCCAAGGTTTAAGGAGACACTATACGGGCCAGGTGGGGTTAGATGGGTATGATAATATCAAGTATATACTGTATACAGAGCTGGAGAGTACAGAGAAAATATCATGAAAATGGGACATAACAGGGACCTTGTGCACTGACACACATTTTAGCCTCCATACCCCATTTACTACATAAACATGCACTGATGCTCACATTCATTAGTCAGTTGGACACCATACATACAGATCATGGTAGTTGTCGTTTTAATGCTTGGCTTGTGAAGGAGTGTACCGTTCCATGACACTGCTGCACAGCAGATTTCCACCGTTGATATACTGAAGTTAGGTGAAAGTGAGATCAGAGGCGGATTGCATCAAGAAGAACAAGAGACGAAAACAGCAGGAGGCAAATAGATGAAACAGCCTGGTAAAGAACAACAAAATATCGGAAGTGAGGGATGAAAAGAAATTAAACCAAAACACAGTGCAGTGTTGTTTTTGTAGAGTGGCTTTAGTTTTGTACAATAGCACTTCTTCAATGCTCCAGCACACAACAAGAAAACATCCAGCACATGTATTTGATCTGCTACACTGAATCGACATTAGGAGGGAACATTGGTGTGTGCAGAAGAAATTAAAACACATCAATATTAAGGCTACCAAAGCCCGTATGTCAGTTATGAGTACATGAAAACATCACTTAAGAACATAAATCGATACTGTGGGTCGGTATAATTACTTGCTTAATTAGATGTGTTCTTTTCAAGAAAAAAAATATCCACGGAAAAAAGTAAAATAAATTGAAAATAATTATTTGAAAAAAAAAAAGTATGTGGAAAAACTGTAGTTATCATACTGACGATATCATCTATAACATCCATGACATATTTTTACAGCAAGCTTTAGTTCCAGCCCCTCTATCCTTTCAATTTTTCAGTAATAAAATTAAAAAAAAGGAAAAATGATGCCTGAGATAAAAAAAGAAGAACTTTTAAAAGGCAATGTTTACTGTAATGTCATAGTTTTAGGTTCTGTTTGTCTTTGACCTGAGGGGATAATATGTATGATAATATTGTTTTCTGAACATTTTTTGTGTGTTTACTTGAAAAAAATAATATAAACAAACCAAGAGCAAAAATTAGATTTATTCATGTAAGTAATATTGTGCTTCTTGGAAAATATTGAAATAATTGAAAGTAAGATAAAATAAGATGAAACATAGATAAGGCTAAGATAAAAACTTTATTGATCCCCATCGGGGAAATTCGGGTGATGCAGCAGCAACGATAAAAAATAAATTAAAAAAAAACAGTTAGGAAAGATATGTACACACATATATAAATACACATATGCACATATGTCACCATACATGCCCACACACACGTTTACATACATATATACACACACGTACCCATACCTACATATACATGTACACAATATACACAACCACATATATACATACACATATACAGATAGATGACACACACAAGCAAGAATAAATAAAGTAAGTGACCAGTAGTAGTTAAGTAATAGTTATAGTTATGGGCACCTAACATGTGAGTGGGTACTTTCCTTCTTTCTTTTTCTGTAGTGTGTTTATCTACGGGTCCGGGTGCTTGTCAAGCCTCATCAGACTGCAGGGAAAAGGCAACCTGTTGCCAGTCCGTCAGTGCCAGATTGTTGGCGCCCTGTTCGTCTCTCCTCGTAAGCGTCCACGTCTCGCCCTGCCCCGCAAGGTTCCACGGCTTGACCTCGGCTCCGAAAATAATCCGGACCCAATACAGCCCTCCATTCGTCTGCTTGTAAATGAACCCCTCGAACACCTCACTTGCTAGGTGTTCTTGCGTTTGGGTCAAAACCCTGCGTTCACCGTGACCGTTTATAGAAGAGTGTACCTTCTTCAAGGAATGAGTCACCAATGGTAAATTAGTTCATCTGTATGAAGTCTTGCTGTCGAAGAAACACTTTCGATATTTCCATATGATGTTACTGATTTTAAAATATTCCTTAAATCAGATTCTTTTTAACGATCAACCGGTTATTTTGTTTTTACACTTTACCTACATCTGTCGAATATTCACAGGATTCTTATGGACAAAATTGTCCATGCGCGCAGACATTTAATCAGAAAAGTTGCTGAGAAACGACAACCACAAACAATATTCTAAATAATCGACAATTACAAATTAACTTGGCTAATGAGGACATCAATTCAACCAGCTGATCAGAAGTAGCCAAAACAATAAGCAAACTACACAGCTGCCTCTTCCTCCCCCGGCCGGGGGGGCCGTGCGAAATCCCACATTTACGAAATTGTCCAATCAACTGAATAGCCTTCCTGGTTTGGTGGCTTGCCTGTGCAAGAACAGTATGTCTGGTGGGAAGGAAACAGCACTGTGAGCCTCCTGGCTACATATAATAGCCATAGACCCCTCACTCTGACGGCGTGGGTTCACTCCATGACAATCACCATTTTGGGCAAAACGAATGACGTACACAAGGGTTGTGATTGTACTAGTTATTGTGGTTTTATGAATAAACCAGCATCCACAGCAAAACACTCCATCCATAGTTTTCCTGCTTGAATCACCAAATCCAGAGGGGTTTGTTCTTGAGAATGACATTAGTTTGATGTAAACATTTAGTTTGCGGTGCTGAGCGAGAGGAATGCCAACGTCAGCTTCAAGATTGTGTGTCTGTCAAAATCTGGTTAATGTTTCCTTCAACTGTGGTTATTAGTGAATGGAAAGTTGTTGTTTTTTTTCCCCTTCCTTACTTAAATGACATCCACCCATCTCTTGTCTTACAGCTGCCTGCTTCTTTAGTTTTGAATTTGTTTGACCTCACATTTTACCAGCTGTTTAAGTCAAGATGTAGGATATTAATTGAAGGAACTGAATGATGAAGTTATTGACTTATTATTGTTATTATTGTTATTTGAACAAGCTAAAATGTAAATAAGAAACAATCACTTGGAGTGTTTAAAATTAGACCCATCCCTTGATTGAGGCTGTTAAATGAGCCAATTATTTTGATGGAGCCGTTACCGTGGTGATTTGTTAACCGTCAGGATCAACAATCATCTGTGATTATAGATTCTGGATCTGGTTGTGTTACACCCTCTCCTCCTCTTTCAATTTATGTGGTTTTGATCTGGATTGATACCGACCGCTGTATGCTGTTTGGTCGGGCTTATTCAGACTGCCCTTCATTCCTCCGAAATTCAGCAAATCAACCAGTTAACCAGTTTAACTCATGAAGAGGAATTAATGATGACAGTGGATGTTGAAATGAGCAACTGAACTGATAGTTAGGATCCTGTACTATTGTGAGAGGTATCCGAGAATAAGATCATCGTCCAAATGTTGGAAATCGTCCTCAGCCATGTCACAAACATTATGGATCACGGCTAAAGTACCGCCAAAACATACATTTGTCCATTCTTCTGTTAAAATGTATGTAATAGTTTACATTTTCTGAGGTTTACTGGGATCTCTCTGCTTGGAGTTTTCATCTACTCCCTGGTGAAGGCTCTGACTGGGTCCCCCCTCTTTCTCCTTCTATGGATAAAAACATGAGGTAAGTTAAAGGAGTCTAAATTGCCCAAAGGTGCAATTTAGAGAGAGACAATACGCTGCCCCCATGATCAACTAGCTGTGAGTCCAGGTTAAACCATGCCTCTCACCCAATGACAGCGAGGATTGGCTCCAGTACCACTGTAAGCCCCGTTTGAAGGATATGTGCTATAGATAATGAATGAATGAAATGAAGAAATAAATAAATAAAAGAGAAAATTGTTTTTATCAGACTCTAAGCCCCGTGAATCATCTGTGTGTGTGTGTGTTTTTTTGTCTGTGTGTGTGTGTGTGTTTGTGTGTGTGTGTGTGTGCGTGTGTTTGTGAGTTTTACCCAGGCCTGACACAGCGCTTGCTATTCAAATGCCCCTCTTATATTCAGCACAGCCTTAAGCTCTCAAAGCTATTTTCAATGTTGCCGAGCATAAACACTGTTTGACCCCAACATGACCTAAAATTGATAGGAGTGGACATTCCTGAATGAATGTGATGGCTGTGTAATAACTGCTTTTAAAATGGCTGCAACATTACATCCACATAAAAGGCTGGGTTTTTAAGCATGCGGCATTCTGCTGCCTGCCTCATTTAGAGGGGAACATCAAACACTCCACTGGGAGATAATCCCTGCTAGTTTGAGCGCCCAGGCTTTCAGCACTAATCAGAGTACAGGTAGATGCAGAATAAGTTAATCCTTTGGAATAGTGGGAGTGCATGGAAATGAAGGGAGAGTACTGGTGTTGGAAAAGGAAGAAAAGTGACATGCTTTCAAGATCCAAAAAGAGGGGAGGCTTTTCTACAGCTGCTCCCTGACAAAAATGACCAAATCAATACCCCCATGCCCATATCAGTATTTAAACATCAGGTGTTTGTATCGATATTGATCACAGGTTCCAAGATACATTTTCTCTGTTTAACTCACTTCTTGTTTTTTTTCCACAAGTAGCAACATAACCACACAGACTGATGTGATATGTACTGTCAACAATGCCGGCCATCGATAATTCAGGGTCGCGGAGATGTTGGAGCCTTTCCCAGCCGTCTTTGGGCAAGAGGCGAGGCACAACCTGGACCAGTCGCAGGGCCTCATATAGAGATAAACAACCACTCACTCTCATTCATACATCTGGGCAACTTACTCGGAAGCTTAGAAGTTTAATTTTGATGTGAATTATAATTTTGGATCTTTGCTAAAATGCCAAACATTACAGTGTTATTATTGTTGAAGGAAAAGTAATCTGTATCAGCTGGCCTTGTCTGGGACAGCTTTCTGTAATTTTGCTTTTTGCCTGAGTCCATATCAGGTAAATATGCCATGAATGCTGTTATTACGACAGTACATTCTGCATTAGAGCTCTCAATCGGTCCATGAAGACCTGATATCTGGATCAGATTTACATAGACACACGCAGAAGTGAGAGAACAGAATCGTTCAGCTGCAAAAGCCAGGAAAGTGAAGATGGACAGGACCAAAGCAGAACGGAAGAAATCCATCGATTGTTCTGAATAATCTGAAAAAAGGATCCTGTTTGGATTCAGTAATTGTCAGCTGACTCTCTACATGGATGGGTGTAGTACGATGCCCTTAAATCGAGTACTTTTTCTCAACCTCCTTTGTAATTAGAAAGTGGGCTCATTTTAGACATAATAAGCAGACACAATTATAGCGCTGAGCAGTTCCATGATTATTTTCTTCTTTTTTCCAGCTGATCTATGCATTTTGCTGTATTTTGCAGCAGCATGCACATAAGGTGTCTCACTAAAGGGCTCAATTTGGAGTGAAATGAAGTATGAGGTACACAGAAGTTATGTCCTCAAATGTCAGACTCACTCTATCACTGAATCAACAGTGGTATGTGATGTAAAGCCTTAATAGGAAACACGTTTATCTACAAGTTATCAGACTGTGTTCATTGAGCCGATAGTTCAAATCTGATGTTTATATATTTTCAAGCTTTAGGGCAGAAGATTTTACAAGCCAAGAGAGCATACATGCAATTTGTGTGTGTGTGTGTTTGCGTGTTTCTGCGATGTTTTCATAAAAACTCAAATACTTCTGAGTGCAATTATTCGTTCATTCCACAGTACGTGGATCATTTTTCCAGCATTTATCACGAGGTGATCGTCACTTCAGGGCATTCAGACCTGAACAGATGAAGCACATGTTTGGTTTCCTGGGAGAAGACCTCCTTCACTCGGGGTTCATTCGCGTTTCAATCTGCTCCTCTGATTTCCAGGCGGAGGCCAGCCAGGAATCACCTGACAAACTCAGCATGTGTGTGTGTGTGTGTGTGTGTGTGTATGAGTGTGTGTGCGTGAAAGAGATGGGGGTTGGGGTAGGGGGAGCGCGCGAGTATATCAAAACATTATGTAATTATATCATAAATATAACCCAAATTTCTGAAACAATTTTTTTACCTCATTATATAATTGCACTGACACTAGGCAACCATTGGATCCAAATACACCTTTAAAATCAATACACACGTTCATTATCAAGTAAACTCTGGGCACAAAGAATCAATATTTGATATTTTCATAATGTAAAGTAGAAGATTCACTCATTTGTTTATTTGTTTATTTGGGGCAGTCTAAGACCCATGGTTATATTTTCGATATATCTCAGGAATTCCATTGGTTTGATTTTATTTTATTTTCCTGCTGGCCCAAAACCAATCCTACAGGCCAAGCAAGAACAACAATACCGGAACTCCTGAACCAGGAAATTAGCAAAAGTTGTCGAACCACACACACTGATGCTTCTTTCTCCCTGTAAGATTTTGACAATCCTGCATCTAGATCGATGATCAGACCAAGCATTGGTGTAATGTCATTTCTCTGTGGTTATAAAGTGATAACTGAGATCAAGGCGATACATTTCAAGGTAATTCGGCGAAAATCACTCAGATTTGTCCTGATGTTTGCCATTAATATAGCATATAAGTGATTTTATCTAAAAGTTTGTAGCACAGGTGTACATTCAATCGTAAAAAGCCAATGTGTTTGGCCAGATGATATAACTTTGCTTCAAGCTGCTGCAGGGGTAAACATTTTTGTTACTCTGCTGACTATTTTTCATTCAAAGTAGTTGCATGCAAACCATCAAAAGAATAAATCATAACTCTTTATTTGATTTGACTACTATCTAAGGCAAACAACATTCAAGTTCAAGTTCAGGAGCAACGCGCAGGTTAAGTAAAGAGAAACCTGCACGAACAATGTGTGTGCAATTCAATACACCAGAGTGGTGCAGGGGTACACACAGGAGGCTCCGCCTTAATTTGAGTGAGTTGCCCTCAGACGGAAAAACCTTCAAAGCACCTTCAACTATTGGTCAACTTTTCAGTGGTGGTGTTGAAATATAGAGACTGGATGGAGAATTTGATGAAAAAAGGTAATACAATTTGTAGAGGAAAATCTCTTAAGGGCATAAACGACAACGAGTCAGAGGAGAGGTACCGATGTACGGGGGAATAGCTGGGATCAATCCCTTTGGTGAGGTGCAATCACACCAATCAATCACAGTTTATTAAAGGTTTCTCTCTCTTTTTTTCTCTCTCTCACTCACTCTGTCTCTAAATACCCATGTTATTAAAACTGATTTAAAATTTCACTGACATTAACTTGAGACTTTCATCAAAAGTATCTGGATTGGCAAAAAAAATGAGTCACGGTAAACATTGAAAAGACTGTCTATTCCGCCCCTACACAGACGGTTTTTCTGCCCTCATGCTTTTGGGCTCTTCGTCACAAATTACATCTCACAAGTGCAAAGATCTCGGTGTCATCTTTGGCAGCTGGAAGAAATTGAACATAGCTGTCCCGTCCTACTTCTTATAAATCAAGGGACTATCTAAAAAAGTGGTCGGTAATAACCAGCAGAAATCTTGAAATAGCCACACATGGCTTTCTAGCCACCTGTATGGAATAATTTGACTACACATTTTTCTGCCATTTTTTGGTTCAAATGAATGTAAACTTTGTTCAGGCTGTTCTCTGACTTTTCCAGAAAACTGACATAGATAGCACGTAACTCTGATCTCTCCTCCCCTTCATTGGCTCCCGGTCATGTTCAGAATTGATTTTAGTATCTGAGATCCTCAAGCCAAGGTTCTTCCGAACATCCCATTATTCAGGCCGACGACCGAAGGCGACCGGACCCCGTCTCTCGAGCTGCCTCCCCGGCCACATATCCTCCTTTAAGTTTTAATTTTCGAATAGCAGTTTCATAAACACGCCTTTCCAAGATTTGGTTACTTCATTTTTATTTCTGTCAAAGTCGATTCCTTTTTACAGTGGATTTTTTTCGGGGGTATTCAATCTGATTAGGCCGTGTCTGCATGCATGAGTCGAACAATAATAAGACAGAAAATGACTCTCGAGTCTGTCTGTAGTTGAGTCGTGCAACTTCGTTCCAGGATCAGTCTCTCTTAAATGTAATGTTTCTGAGAACACAACCATTGACTGTGGTAGCTGGTAAATACAACCTCACCTATATTTACTTTTCGTTTGTCGTTTTCAAAAACTAGAAAGTGTTGAAGGTCATTGATTGTTAAGGATTACAATTATGATAAAGGTAAATGCAGTATAGAAGGAATTATGAGGCTGATATAAAAAAAAAATAAGTGATGTTCTCGTAGGACATGGTTCAAAAACCAGCATACTGCAACTATCCCTAGACCTCCAGCAGTCTCTCCCGAATGGGAGAACAGAATCTTTATGTCAATGCTGCTGGTGAAAGACGTAGCATGTCAAATTGAAACAGAGGAACATCTGATTCTTCTCTTCCTCATGGGAGCGGTTGAAGAAGGGGAGAGACCTCTGCCATTGGTTGAACCAGTAGATTTAGACACACAGACTCTAACCCAAGTTTTAGCTGTGTCGAGTGATCCAGGACGATGAAAATGAAAAAACACCCTCATAATTTCACTTATCCTCTTACTTGGTCGAAGGTAGTGTTTTCTGCTGTACGTGAAAAACAATTGCGCTGTAATTTGCTGCTTCCATGCACACACTGCGACAGCCAGTCAAAGTTTGTCATGTCTCTCATCACCATTAAAGTTAACATTGCCAAACTAAATAGCCTACTTTGGATGAAAATAAATCAGTGAATAAAACTAAACTGATGGTGGCGCAGCTGTTAGCGCTTTGGCCTCACAGCATGAAGGACTCCGGTTTGATTCCCACACGGGGACCTTTCTGTGTGGCGTTTGCATGTTCTCCTTGTGTCTGCATCGGTTTCCTCCCGCGGTCCAAAACATGTAGCATGTTCATTGGAGAAATTGCCCCGAGCGAATGACTGGTTTTCCTTCTATAGATGTATTGACTGGCGACCAGTCCGAGGTTTACCCCGTCGCTCGCCTGATGCCAGCTGGGATAGGCTCCGGTATCCCCCCGCGACCCTGAGTGCAGGATAATCGGCAGACGATGGATAAATTAAACTTATCCTGTCAGTGTTGAGTTTCATGACGACCGCTATTATTTCTTCATACATTTATAGATGTAATTTTTGAAGCACGATTAGATGTTTTTTCGTTCGTTTGTTTTATCTCTGCATACACACAAGCATTTAGTAATAGGGTGGTAAATAAATATTGTCACGTCAACTTGATTCATGTCATTTTGATTCAACTATTAGCCTTTATTGTCACTTCTGAGACATCAAACTACACTTCTTTTCGTTCAGCATGAATTTCTACTTGCATTACATTTCAACCCATGCATGCACACATACACACTTGGCACGTTTGAGCTTTCGTGCAATCAGATTGTCCAACAAATGCTTCATAATCTGACGCATCTTTTCATATTTTTCTGTTGTCAGGAGAAACACTGCCAGGGGGTGACATGTGAGCACTGATGACTTTTCCTACAGGGATGATCCCTGCCTTCCCAGCGTAGTTAACATCCTGGCCAAAAAAGAAGTGGACAAAAGCCAGATCCCACATCAGGATGCTTCGTCCCACAAATCGTGAAGACATCCTTAGACTGCTATGCATTACTTGATATACAAATTCGAATGACATTTGGCAGCATTCGGACATTACATAGTGTAAAGGTTATGTGAAAACATTTAATTTTAGTATGTGCAGGTAGAGATGTGTCACAATGTATTCTCATCAGATTATTTGCTACCATTATTTTAGCAAATCCCTGAAGTGTCCAGGAACAAGAAGGACAAGTGAAGCTTCACTCTGAGATATAATGTTGACGGCTTTTCATTACGCTTAACATGGTACTTCCATACATTTGCATTATTGGTTGCTGATGGTGACTCAGCTATCTCATCATGAGATTTTTAAGCAGTTCTCACACCAAGAGCATAAGGTAAAAGACATACATGTTCATATTTTAGGGGTGAGAGTCAAATAGCTGGCTTTATTTTCATCAATGAGGTTGCGTGTGCGTGTTCTGGATGGCAAAGAAAGTGTATTTGTTCATCAAAAACCCGTATTTCGAAATACACAACTCTGATTCAAACAGTGCGATATTCTTCTATTTGTATCTTCAAAGAATCTCAGCCTCTTAATTTAATGTGCCACGATTATCCCTGACCTTGTCATTGAGGCTCTTGTTGCGGTGTTAAAACACTATACTCACGTAGAAGCTTTGATAAGAACACCATAAGAATACTTAGTTGGGATTTTTTGGACACACATTTGTTTCTTGTTTGAAAAGCCCTGAAAGAGAATGAATAAAAACCACCAGCTATGTTTCATGCTGTGACATTTTTCTGTATAAACTCCACATTTATCAAATCTCAGAAGACAGCTGTCAGATTTGACTCAGAGTGCAGCGTCCGAGATGACAAGACCAAACCCCAAGAGCTAAAACGTGTCCAGGTAAACCAGAAGCTCTGGGCTTTTATATAAATGCTGCACAGAAATGGCAAGTGTCAGGTGGGTGGACAGTGGCCTTACTGAATATTTGATTACACATTTAGAGTCTTTTGGCCACATGTTGAATTAGTCATGTTGTATAATGGTATGCAATGAAGATGACAGGGCTCTGCAGTCTCCAGAGCCCTGAAGGCAACCTGCTCCTCCACATTACAGGGTAGAAAGAAGCTCGGTGTGCTTGGTCAGGGTGATTGACCATGCATACACATGCACACAAATCAGTGATAACACTGGATTTGTGTGTATGTATGTGTGTGTGTGTGTGTGTGTGTGTATGTACACAAAAAATACAAATGTATATGCTTAAGTACTCATTTCATGCATAATTTCATCACAAAATGCATCTAAAGTAATTGCATAAAATCTTCAATCAGACTAAACGAGACTAAAAGCACTGTCTGCAAGCTAAAGGAGCCTGTCTCTCCCTCCTCATGCATATACATCCATGGCTTTGCGTCATATGCCATATTTTGTTTGGAAACTCGTTGGGGAACCCAAATGCTATTTTGAAACCCCATTTACATTTTTTCTAATAGAAAAAAAAATCTAGATTTAAACAACACACATATACACAATGAATTTGGGTGATCATAGCTTATTGTACTGATGAATGAGGGATCGCTATTCTTTTTTTGTTTAATCAATTGTTTATTTGCTTCGCCATGTCACTTCTTAAATACTAGGGTGTAAAGAACAAGCCGATTTAATCTATATACCTCAAAGTCAAAGCAGGAGTTATTTATTTAAAGGGGCCTGAGAGCTGGTCACAACTCCTCTTTTTATGATATTGTTCACAACCTACATTCCCACCCCTGAGCACTTTGTGATACCAACATGTAAAACTATTTTATAAAAGCCATAATATACAATCCTTCATCCTTTTAATACTCAAACATTCAGCCTCAGTGACTGGATGGATTTACCTCCACACTGCTTCAAGGTGGAAAGTAATGAAGTGTAAAAAAAAACAAAAAAAACATACAAAGAACAACAACAGCAAATGCAAATATCTCTACCACAGGAAGGGCTTGCGTGTATGTATGCATGTGTGTGTGTTCATATCTTTTGTATCGCTGACTTTTATTTGCTTCTAATCAGGTTTCTGCAGGGAGGTAGACAAGGGAGCTCCCTGGTCCGTCTAATGGTGACCTGTGACATTCCATTATGGTTTTCCATTTATCTATTCCTTTATTATTTGGAGGTGGGGGGGTAGATCAAGCAAGTCTTTTGAACACCGAGTAACCTCGAAAGCACCTGTTGTTGAATGTTCCATATGATTAAAACATCCAGGACAATTCACTGGAGTAGTCTGATGAGCCACGTGCATTAGAAATCCAGTCAGACTTCATTTCCAAAACCTATGGTTTAATCAAAAACCGTTTCATATGAGTCCAAATTGTATTCACACAGAAAAGCACAGTAGCACATTACCATATCGAGGCCATAAAATTATATCATAACAAACACCATGCTGGAAATAAAAGAAATACACCCAAAACTACGGCATAATTCTCACTAAAAAGTGCTTTACTTCTTAAATTGATGTTGAATAACAATGTTCAGTCATGCCAAGCATGAATAAATGGAGCCTTCGTTAATTTCTCCCTGCCGGCATTAAGCATTCGTCTTTCTTAAATGGTCTTCTATTAGTTTGACTGCTCACACAGCTGCTTTCCCGTCATAGCGATTCTGGTGCTCTCCCTGTGCTCTTGGACTACAACTCGACATAATTCCCTCACAAAAGGTCTTAGAAAATGCATTCTCAGCCTCCCGTAAAGGCAGTTCATGACAGCGCAGCATAAGAATCTGCTTCTGCCAGGAATTTGGTTGCCTCATCGGTGCAGCAAAAAGAGCTGCGGCTGGAAAGCAGTTCATAAATCCCGCAGCTTGAAACAAAAAGTTCTCCGAGACGATCAGATCAGAATGTAAAGGAAATGGTTTGGTGACATCAACAAATCTCATCCAGCAGTAACGTCAAATATTTGAGGCCAAACAGCATGTTCATTTGAACAGCTGACGACACTACATCAAGTGGTTTATAAATGGATTTATGTCTGTGCGTCTGTTTGTCCTCGTATTTACTCGCACATGCTCGTCTGATTGAAATGGGGACAATGGCGGTGAAAGAGGTTGATGCGTATTTGTTTTTGCGATTGCCTCAAGAAATCTCTGCCACATCCCTTGGCGGAGCAACGCAAGACTCCCCCAGATGTGTGTCTATGCCCGGTGGCCAAGTCAGAAGTGTGTTCAGTTTTGAGTGTAGCAGATGGTAGGAGGTTAGGAAGTGCCTGGAAACACATAATCTGCAGTGTGAAGAGGTAGACTGACTGTCCTGGCTGTTTCCCATGGAGGATTTAGGTCAGGGCGCTGCAGAGTATGGTAACTAGAACCACTTTAATCCCTAACATGACACGCTTGGCGCAATCTCTGGGGGCTGAATAAACTCATCAACTAATTTCTGATATGTATTCTTGGCTGATTTAGCTCTGTATTTCATGTGAAGTGACATGTCTGACACTTACACTGGTGGAGACCTTTTTGCACATTTGTGGTTTCAAAATTTATATCTGCTTGCCTAAGAGACAAATATACGGAGAGAAAGATCGGTGAAAATGCCATGCTTGCTGTTGAATCAGCTGGAGACCGCATTGAAATAGCCAGGTATGCAACTCTATCTGAAAGTAACAACAATCGAATAGACCGTTGCATTTACTAGTTTTTGGAAGCTTCTCGGACACTTTACACAAGCAATGAAACATAGCTGGGCCAGTAATACCTGGCTGCCTTGAAGAAATGAAGTGAGTGCTTCTAATAGTTTATTTAATAGTCAATAATCTCAGACTCAATCATGTATTTCAAATCTATGAATATACTTTGCGAATACCGTTACCCATATTATCCACCAAATGAGTGCCACGAGAAAATACGTCCTTGATAAGAAAGTACCAAAAGACATTCCTCAAAATTGCCCAAAATAAATTGAAAAGTAAGCTAAAAAAACATGAAAAAAAAAGCATAAATGTAGCCCCGGCTACAAGATGGTTGGTATGTTGGCGCAAACACTTGGGATTCTGTGTCCTTATTCAATTCAAGTTTAATTCCTCAGCAATCAGCAGAGGCTTCTACCTCTATATTGTGGACTTAATGAACAGTGACAGAAAACTCCCATGGGACAGCTGCTAATATAAGCAAATTAATGCTGGGCGTCGCTGGATCGTTGAACTGGCTCCCTATATTAGTTGATCTTGATGGTTTTCGAATGTAGCCGCTACATATTTCACTCTTTTGTGATTCGACTAGCTGGTCTACATTGGTAAGATATGTGAGTAGCCATGAAATAAACACAAGTTTAATGAAAGGTATTCTGTTGACTTTCAAAACACTCAAAACAGTTCTTATCATTTAAGACTTTTTTTTTTTTTTTTTTTTTTTTTCTATTTCCCCTCTTCCTTAAGTTGCAAACAGCTCATGGAGTTTTTAACGGAGTCTCAGCAAACTTGTTGAGCTTAGCGATCGTAAATCGTAAACCTTTTCATTCCCACCACAATGTATGGGCCTGGTGAACTGCAGCAACTCAATTTGATATTTTGAGATTTTGTGATATTTCACGTTTGATAAGGGTATGTATGACCTGAAGGCATCTATGGGTCAAATTTTAAACTTAGACACAGTGCCACCTGCTGGCCATAAATAAGTGGCTTGTTCTTATTTTAGCCTGTTGACTTGAGTCTTCCAAAATTTAAAGGCACAGAGAAACCTGCGGATATTTATTTTTTCCGCCACCAGGCATAGAAATCTACAACCAAACCCAAGCAGGCCTATTTATCCTCTCCTATGTCATCAATGGCGATTTTGAAACTCACAGGATAACACTTTAGCCACAGTTCGTGCAGTCATTATGATGAAAAACGTCATCCAGTACAGCAGTACGTCATCATTCTAATGCGTTTTGCTCAAATGCTACAGTAATTTTGTTTTGCACAAAATATGTGATTGAATGTGGGCACTGTTCAGAGAAAAGGCAACGCTCTGGCTCAGTCAAGTCAGTCAGTTGACAACTTTTATGGCACGGTCATGGCTGTTTTCACGTCGTAGTATGGAGGGAACCGCCTTTGAGAATAATTCTCCGCCAAGGAAGTTGGCTGCTTTGAAAAAAAAAGGTAATTCCCGTGTGGTTTGAACCAGGACAGCATAAACAGCAGGGATTACGTAGATTTAAATGGCTGGGGCCACCTTATTTAAAAAATAAAAGACTTGCACTTTGACATACATATCAGATAGTTGTTTTGGGCAAAGCAGAGGGAAAAAAAAGACCAACCTTAACCCTCCAAAAACAGACTTGCTGGTCATCTTATCTTGTCTTTGGATCCAGATAAGGTAGGAAGGGGAGGGACGAACCCTTCATTGTCAGATACTTGAAATATACAGTTTTTGTTGAAGCTGTCCAAAACTATGTTTGCTTTTGAACAGGCATGGAGATTAGTTTCTCATGTGTACTGGCTGCTAAGTCCTTGTCTCAGTACAGAGCAGCAACGTTATCTTTTCAACGTACAAGAAGCCTCTTTCCTGCAGTGACAATTTGAAACAAAATCAGTGATTTTTTTTTTTTCCTTGGTGTATTAATGCCTCATGCTTTGATTTTCCATTTTGCAAGAAATGCATTGTGTTGGAAGCTGGTATGTTTTTAGCTTGAAGTCACTGGTATCTGACTTTGTCTGTTCCTGCCTGTAGAACACAATTGGAAGATAATCGCAGATTTAGCTTCATTGTGTTTTTAGGCTGTGCACTCATCTGTCAGCCCCCTGCACCGTCGATTCAAAGATGGAGATTCCAAATCACTGATGCGACAGTATTTGTAGGTCAAGTCCCTTACTAACAATTGTGAATCAGATGACTCAAACAGAGATACTAAAGAAGTATTGGGCTGAAACGTAGGTTCAGTGTAGGAAGTGGCAAACTGAGGTGGTGGTCCGCCGTTTGGTCGGAACCTCCGTAACGTTTCTTTGCTTTGCATGTGGCCGTGGTGACTTTATGACCATGTGACCTCCATTTGAGTTATTCTGGCCACATTCACATCACAGGAGGTATGTTGGTCAGCACAGAACATAATGGAGGGATTTACACCAATCATCCATAACATTTTGGGCACTGGCATGACAGTGGATGGAAAATCTACAGAATATGGTTGATGACTGGTCTTCAGTGGTTATTATTCTACAAAATAAGCCGGCCCATGAATGATTTGGGGTCCCAAAATAAAAAACAAAGAGTGATCCTGGGGACAGGGACTCCTGCGTTGAAGACCCTCAACTACTTCACAACTTGCTTTTCAGTTGGAGAGCAGAAGAAGGTTTTAGAGTTAGACATTTTCATTATGCAGAAGGTTTTCAGGCAGTCCCCTGCTGGATTGTCATTTTCACAGGCTCTAAATTTGATGTACCCTGCTAGATTTACTTGCAATTTGCAGAGAAAGAAAAGGAACTGACCTGGACAGTGGAGAAACAATAAACAATCACAGGAGAAACAAATAAGAACACTGGGGAATGTGAGGATGAGCTTGACGGCAGAGCTGACTGCGTAAAGAGAGGAAGTCACAAAGACGAGGCTTAAAAAACAAAGTCAACAAATTAAACTGCCAGAGACCAATAAACATGAAGCTAATAAGGGTAATGAGGGCAAAGCAGGGAGCTGATTGGATCAGAACAACAGGAAGTGGGCCGGCTGGACAGACAAGGTCTTAATACATGCAGGTGAAACACATAACGTCAGGGGAGGTAATCATGCGATTGTTTCTTGCCGATTGCCTTTGTCTCGATTGCTCATTTGGAATGAATACGGGTTCAAGTAAATTAGCCTCTAATGCATGTACAAGGGGATGCCTTTGTACCAGATAATACCTTTCTGCATGTTTGAAGTAACGCTGCATAACAAAGTTGATTACCTTTGTATATTCTTACTCTTAGTCCTTATTGCAACACCATTGACTTTTTTTTTGAAACTATTTGAAGCAAAAAAAAATGCAAATTAAATACTCAAAGCCCTTGATACTATGGGCCAATCGTGTGAGATGTATTGTGTGGTTATATCTTTACTCTTTATGACACGTTTTCTCAAGTTGGCTGCTTTTCCAGCCAGTTGAGTAAATTGAATCAACAGCGGAAGCTGTCAGCGAGCTGAATTGCTTTGATGGCTCGTCATCTTCAATGAATCAGTGCACAATAAGAGAAAACTAGTGAGCAAAGCGGCAAAGTCGAAGGCACACAAAAAATATTGTTCTTGTGTCTCATTTTGCAATCTGACACTTTACATCAGATGTTTTCTCATTCAGAAGCTAAATTATGTAGCCCAGATATATTTTTGAATGAGTGGCTGTATTTGTCTTTGCAGAAGGAACACTGGATTACATTTTTTGAACATGCGTGCCTTCCCTCTTACTGAAAATAACTCCCATCTTGCCACAGAGATGATGCCTCGAGTCATCAATAATTGTGCTTGTGTTGAAAAGATCAGCCGTCACCTGCTTCAGTGATTACCGTCCTGTCGCCAGGACACCAGTAATAATGAAGTGCTTCGAGAGGATCCTCCTCAGACACATCAAGGACGCTATCCCTGCTGGGCCGGACGACCTGCGGTTTGCCTAAAGGGAGAACCACTCCACGGAGGATGCTGTCTCGCTAGCAACCTGGGTCTGCCTGCCTCCCTGTGTTCGTCAGTCCGGTCTTCTTCACCCTCTTCACACAAGGCTGTCTTGCCATTCAACCCCACAAAAACAACACCATCAAAAGTTTGCAGATGACACCACCGTGGTGGGTCTCATATCAGACAACGATGAGACCCACTTCAGAGAAGAGATCCAGCACCTAACTCAGTGGTGCCCTAACAATAACCTCACCCTCAATACAAGGAAGACCAGGGAGATGGTCGTGGATTACAAGCGCACGCTCCGCCTCCACATAAATGGGGATACAGTGGAGCTTGACATTGACAGCTTCAGGTTCCTGGGCATCCGCATCGCATCCGACCTGACCTGGGGCGCTAACAGCTCACAACTGGTGAAGAAAGCCCAGTAACGGATCTTCTTCCTCAGGAAGCTGAAGCGAGCTGGGTTCTCCTCTCAGCTGCTCATTAACTTCTAAAGATCAACAATCGAAAGCATCCTCTGTCCGAGCGCTACAGTGTGGTATGGTTGCCGCACACGGGCAACAGCCCGTTTGTGCCACTCCCGGGAAAGCGGCACAGGAAAATCAAAACCTACAAATCTCGGCTGAAAACACAGCTTCTAACCGAGAGCTGTAAAAACACGATGACGCAATACACAGCGACCATGAAAAAACCTTGATTCCTTGACGGTTGTTCGGTTTGCCTAGGAATTGTCGTTTTTTTCAAACTCATCTGGAATTTGCATCACCACACCTCAACACGGACATGAGACTCACTACTGGTATACAGTGGGCAGAGGACGGAGGAAAAATAGTTTTCTAATTTAGAACTTTAGCCAATATGGCAGTTTATTCTGTAATACCGATGACTGCCTCTTATAGCCGTAATCACACTTCTGTTGAAGGTGACATTCAATTCTCTCCACATTATTTATGCATCAACCCCGATATTGTAATCTCTTCACCATGCAGCTACAACCCCCCCAACAGTTATAGAAGCTGTATAAAAATTTAAAAGAGGCCGATGCACTAAAAGGGAGATAGAGATCCCTTCCCTAAATAAATTCTGCCAGCTTGCATTATGCTATGATTGTAAGAACAAAGTCTTGAAATGTGTTAATGTCTTGTTCTCTTCCGTCAAACACTCAAATCTCTGTATTCATATTATGGTCAAAAGGATTTCTCTTTTTTTGTGTTTTTTTTTTTTTTTTTTTGTGTAATTGGTCCAGCTAACCCAACAGTTCATTGAAATGAATAAAATCGTGGCGATCCCATAAGAACGCGTCACATAATGATAGCACCACATCTGTTAATAATGACAATTAGGTATTACGTAAAAAATGTCAAATGTCAAAATCAACATACATTCGTGATAGATAGATGACATATCTATTTCAGTATGCACTGCGGTTGGAAATGGGAAAAACAAATAGCTTTGTTTATGGTTTTTTTGAACAGCACCAGTGAAAGGTGTGTTTCAGGAAGCATCAAGCATGAAAAACCTTGGCTAAGATGAGGGGAAAAATGTTTTAGCTAATATTGTTGTAGAAAATTATGTATACCTAGTTATGGTGTGGTGGCTGTTTCAATAAAACAACAGAATAATCATTTAACTCACTGCTTGATCAGGTGTTTCCCCTGCCAGCAACTTCAGAAATGATTCTAACAAGAAGAGGCAAAAAACAAAAATAAAAACAAAAAAAAAAACAAAAAAGATATGACTGAATAAAGGCTTCCTGACTCCAGTGACAAAAATGTAAAAAAAAGTTTCATATGTAAATAACAGAGGAATAAGGGAATTAGAATAAATGAAGCTTATTGGAGGACGAAAAGATATTCAAGTCAACTTTACGATTTTTGCAAAAATTTCAAGGTGACGCAAATTTGAAATACCTTTTTCAAGGAGCCTTCAAGAAGATGCTCAGAACCATATGAGTTTTCTTTGACAATGAAAGAACCCTGTTTCTGGTCCTGTCATGTAAGTGTTATGTACAGAAACACACCACATTTATTAAAACAAGACTGGGATATGAAATCACTCCCATTGCTTTCAGAAAAACAGGATTGTCAAAGATGTATTTTACTTTCAGAAATGGGATGCACTTTTTCATCCCTTTTCTGCTTAAGTAACTTTGGCAACGTCAAACTGATGAAAAGCTATAATTTCAACAAAAACATGTTCGATGAGAAACAGAAATTGAATATAGAGGACACTTACACTTTTTGGGCAATAGTTGAGAGACAGATATTGGTTTGAATATAATTCCTTAATAAAGTAAACAAACAAGATCAAATCCATCCATCCATCCATCCATCTTCTGCCGCTTATTTGATGTCGGGTCGTGGGAGCAGCAGCTGGAGCAGGGAGGCCCAGACTTCCCTCTCCCCAGCCACAAGGTCCAGCTCTTCTGGGGGGACCCCAAGATGCTCCCAAGCCAGCCTAGAAACATAGCCTGTCCAGCGTGTCCTGGGTCTTCCCCGTGTCCTCCTCCCAGATTGACATGCCCGGAATACCTCCCCCTGGAGGCGTCCAGAAGGCATCTTGACCAGATGCCCGAGCCATCTCATCTGACTCCTCTCTATGCGGAGGAGCAGCGCCTCTACTCTGAGTTCCTCCTGGATGGCCAAACTTCTCACCTTATCTCTAAGGGAGAGTCCTGCCACCCTATGGAGAAAACTCAATTCGGCCGCTTGCATCCGCGATCTCGTTCTTTCGGTCACTACCCATAGGTCGTGACCGTAGGTGAGGGTAGGAACGTAGATCAACTGGTAAATTGAAAGCCTCGCTGTAGAGCCCAGCACTGCTGAGGAACATTGCTAGCATAAGGACTTCAAAACCACTGAGAGTAAACCAGCCTCTGATTTGTATGAGATAGCAAGAGCGCATACGTGGTCATTTGCCACATGAGTCAAGATAGCACCGTAAAGTGGAAGTGCCCAAGCTTCAATATCCTTGGAAGAGCAGTGATCTTTATTTGCTTTGGTCAATTAACAGTGTCTCACTGACGTTTTGCCAGTTTCTGAGGTGTATTTGAGGTATGTTTTGTACTAAAGTCCGGGGACTATTTGGATTGGTACATTACTGATGCAGAACTGCGAATTTGTGAGTTGGTATTTCACAATGCAGATATGGTTGGATTTGATGTGGTCTGGACTCCTTCCTCACTAATTGTGTTGCTCTGGAGTTTCTGGAAGAGAAGTCACATATGACTGGACACACTGGATAACTATTTCCTGCTGGAAAAACAGTGACATTTCCTGAATGCACCTTTGTTAAATCATTACTTCTATTAATAATATGAAACTTACTCTGTACATAATTAAAAGCTGTGGCAACAGGAAGGTGCAGTGGTGAGCCCTCTCACCTCACAGCAAGAGGTTTCCACGTTCATTTGATGTGACTGACTGAGGTCTTTCGATATGTAGTTTACATGTTTTACGAATGTATTCTAGGTTCCCCTTACAGACCAAAAACAGGAAGTAGGTAAATAACTGACTCTAAATCTTTTGAACATTTGAATAAATGTCTCTGTGATGGGGGTCTGATTGACTGTCCCAACGTTCCCTGCCTATCACCAAGAGCTGGGATTGGCTCCACCCCCCTGAAACCTGCGTGCAGAATAATGGTATAGCCAGTAAATTAATGGATGATTTCTGAATTTACAAATAAAAGAATGTCAACCCTTTTTTTAATCAGCACTTGAAACTAGTCCCTAGTATAAATTAGGCATTTAAAGTGCATGTGTCCTGCTTTTTTGTGTGTTTCCAACTATTTGACACTTTGCTAAAGTTAACCAATGATAAAACCTCTGGCAAAAAAATTCTAGCCATTACATTTTCTACCACTTGTCTTCTGTGGTTCCAGGGTAAATGAGAGTTTATGGTGTTAACTTTTATTTTTTCCATTTCATTTCTTTAATTCTGTTGTAATTGTGATCATTTTCAAATATCTTCCTTCCTGTTTTCTTTGCCTCATCAGTTTTACATGGTCCCAAACCTTGCACGGATATTCACAAAGTATGTATGTTATTGATGTGGGCATAATGTGGACTTGGGGCAAGAAAACTATAGAGGCGAATTTATAAAGAGCAGAGGTTGGACAGGCTTACAAAAATCACTTCTGATTGCATTAAACACAAGTCGAGGTATCGTTTGTTGATCTTGCTTTAACCATTAGCTCCAGTAAATTGATACCATTTTATTGTTGATCGCACATATAATGACTTCAAAAAAAGTGTTGTTTGTATTCATTTTAGATATCAGAACATTTTAAGGAAAACAAAATTCTGTTGTTTTGTTTGGAACAAATTCTATTGTTCATGAATACAAATTCTTATGCAAAGGGCTCAATTTGCAGCCCTGTCTTCCTGCATGAAACCAACTTATATCCAAAATTTCAGCCAAAAACCTAACATGACCGCAATTGCTAGTTCTACTTTTTTGTAACATCAGTTTTCTAGAGTACCCTTTCCTAGAGTAAGCTTTTCAAAAATTTGATGATAGGGTCAAAAAATTGATGGTAACTTATTTACATTCATTTGGTCATAACAGTATGAGATGAGATGAGATGCAGCTTTGCTGTCTGGTTTTGGTTGTTTATCTTTCTGAATTTTGGCTTAACTATCTCAGCATTCATTTCAGGGCATCTGATTAAGTAATTAACATAATAAAATGTAGAGGGGGGTGCTGGAGCCTATTCCAGCTATCATTAGGAGAGAGGTGGGGTTCATCCTGGACCTGTCGGCAGTTGATCACAAGGCCACAAAGTGTATAGAGATATATAATCATATCAATTTCTCATTCATACATCTGGGCAATTCAGGTCTCCAGTGAATCCACTGCATGTTTTTGGACAATGGTTTTGGACCTGAATAAGGGAAACAGAGAACTCGGAAGAAACCCATTGGCCGCAAACACAGGGTGAACATGATCACACGACAGATCACAATGTGATCTGCAAACATCATGGTCCATGGAGATTCCTGTCTAACCTCATCTGTCAGCCTGTCCATCACCTTTGCAAACAAGAAGGGACTCAAAGCTGATCCCTGATGACGTCCCACCTCCACCTTAGGCTTCTCTGTTACACCTACATCACACCTCACCACTCTCTCAGAGCTAGCATACATGTCCTGCATCGGTCTAACATACTTCTCTGCCACTTCAGACCTCTTCATACAATACCAAAGTTCCTCTCTCGGCACCCTGTCGTATGCCTTTTTCTTGATCCACAAAAGCGCAATGCAGCTCCTGCTGTCCTTCTCTGTACTTCTCTAGTGGCATTCTCACAGTGAAAACTGCATCTGTTGTACTCTTTCTAGGCATGAAGCCATACTGCTGCTCACAAATGCTGACTTCTGCTCTCAGTCTAGTTTCCACTACTCTTTCCCATAACTTCATTGTATGGCTCATCAACTTTATCTGTCTATAGTTACTGCAATTCTGCACATCCCCCTTATTCTTAAAGATGGGCACCATCACACTTCTTTTCCATTCTTCAGGCATCTTGTCACTCCAAGATCCTGTTTAATAATCCAGCCAGAAAATCTACTGCTGCCTCTCCTCGACACTTCCATACCTCCACAGGTATATCATCAGGATCAACTGCCTTTCCACTCTTCATCCCCTTCAATGCCTTCCTCACTTCACTTTTACTAATCTCTGCTACTTTGTGGTCTACAATAGTCACCTCTTCTACCCTTCCCTCTCTTTCATTTTCCTCATTTATCAGCTCTTCAAAGTACTCTTTCCACCTTCCCATCACTCTTCAAGCGTCTGTCAATACATTTCCCTCTCTATCCTTAATCACCCCGACCTGCTGTACATCCTTCCAATTTCTATCTCTCTGTTTTGCCAACCTGTATAAATCATGGTCTTCCTCTTTACTGTCCAACCGAGCATACAGGTCATCGTACGCCCTTTGTTTTGCCTTTGCTACCTCTATCTTTACCTTATACTGCATCTCCCTGTACTCCTGTCTGTTCTCCTCAGTCCCCTCAGTGTCCCACTTCGTTTTTGCTAACCAATTTCTCTTTATAAACTCTTGCACTTCCTGATTCCACCACCAGGTCTCCTTATCTACATTCCTTCCAGAAGACACATCAAGGACTCACCTCCCTGTCTCCCTGATCACATTTGCTGTAGTTTTCCAGTCATTTGGAAGCTCTCGGTGACCACCCAGAGCCTTTCTCAACTCCACCTTGAAAACCATACAACACTCCTCCCTTTTCAGCTTCCACCACTTTGTCATCTGCTCTGCTTTTGTCCTCTTGATCTTCCTTGTCACCAGAGTCATCCTACAAACCACCATCCTATGCTGTCAGGCTACACTCTCACCTACCACTACTTTGCAGTCACTGATCTCTTTCAGATTACCTCGTCTATACAAGATCTAGTCTACCTGCGTGCTCCTACATCTGCTCTTATAAGTTACCTTGTGTTCCTGTCTTTTCTGGAAAAAAGTATTTACTACAACCATTTCCATCCTTTTTGCAATGTCTACCACCATTTGTCCCTAGGAACGTAGGTTCCTATCCGGGATACCAAACCTGCCCATCACTTCTTCATCACCTCTACTGCCTGCACCAACATGTCCATTGAAGTCTGCCCCAATTACCACTCTCTCATCTCTGGGGATATTCTGCATCACTTCATCTCACTCAAGAAAATCTCCTTTTCCTCTAACTCACATCCCACTTTTGGGGAGCAGCCCCAAACAGCATTGAGCATCACGACTTCAGTTTCTAGTTTCAGACTCATAAGTCTATCTGACATTCTTTTCGCCTCCAGAACATTCCTAACAAGCTACTCTTTCAAGATAACTCCTATTCCATTTCTCTTCCTGTCAATAATAGTATAACTTTAAACCTGCTCCCAAGCTTCTAGACTTACTACCTTTCCATCTGGTCTCCTGGACACACAGTATCTCCACCTTCCTTCTCTGCATCATGTCAACCAACTCTCTACCGATGTCGGTTAACCCGGGTCTCGACCGATCTGGTACGATATTCTCAGGTTCGATTCGCATATTTGGTTTTGGCATAAAGTTTTACGCCGGATGCCCTTCCTGACGCAACCCTCTGCATTTATCCGGGCTTGGGGCTGACTCAGGGAGACACCCGCCCTTACGCTGCATTAAGCTTTCCAATGCACCACTGTGCCTCAATCCAGTACTGCTTATATTTCTCCTGTAACATCAATAATGATTTGTGTTCTGAATTGGGGGGAGTTTAATCATGATTACTTCTTATTCTTTGCCTTCTTCTTTTGACTGCTCACCTTTGGTGTCACCAAAGCGATCTGCCTCCATCGAACCCTATTGTCTGTATCCTACTCTCTCACACCAATTAAATTCATGTCCTCTTTTACTACATCCATAAATCTCCTCTTGGGCCTTCCTCTATTGCTCCTCCCCGGCAATTCCAACCTTCGCATCCTTCGACCAATATCTTCACTATCCCTCCCCGGTACATGTCCAAACCACCTCAGTCTGCCCTTATCTCCAAAACATCAACATGTGCTGTCCCTTTAATGGACTCATTCCTGATCCTACCATTCCTCATCATCCCCAAAGAGAACCATAACATCTTCATCTTTGCTACCTCCAGCAACATTGCTCGTCTCCCCACTGACTTATACACCTTAGCTTTCATTCTGACTGATAATCAGTTATCACACATTACCCCTGATACTTTTCTCCACCCGTTCCAACGTGCTTGAATGTATTTCTTCACTTCTATTCCACACTCTCCAATGGTCTGGACTGTTGACCCTAAATACTTAAAATCCTTCACCTTCTTTAGCTCCACTCCCTGTAACCTCACTATTGCAATTGGGTAGCTCTCATTCACACATGAATTCAGTGTTGCTATCTTTCATTCCTCTACTTTCCCGGGCATACCTCATCCTCTCTAGATTTTCCTCCACCTGGTCCCTGCACTCACTGCAGATCACGGTGTCATCTGCAAACATCATAATTCCTGGAGATTTCTGTCTAACCTCATGTGTCAGCCTGTCCACTACCACTGCAAAAAAGAAAGGGCTCAGCTGATCCCTGATGCCCTATCACAGACCCTCCATGAACTCTTCTGTCAAACCTACGGCACAGCTCACAACTGCCACACAATTCTCAAATATGTCCCGCAACAGTCGAACATACGTCTCTGCCACTGCAGACTTCCTCATACAGTACAATATTTCCTTTCCCGGCACCCTTTCATACGCTTTATTTAGGTCTACAAAGGCATAATGCTACTCCCTCTGACCTTCTCTGTAGTTCTCTATCAACATGCAGCAAATACAGCATCTGTAGTACTCTTTCTTAGAGTTTAATGATAACAAGTAGTTAACATATTTCAATATTGACTCAACCTTAACATGAGCAGTTAGAGGTTCAGTTAAGATGCAAACCTGACACCAGCTAAAATGGCAAAATGTGTGCACTAATGCCCAATAAATGTAAAAAGATTATGGTGTCATAGTCGCTGACACATGTATACAATACATGTATTTATTTGGGCATTTGTACTTGGTTTTTATACAGGGAAGAAAATGAAATGAATAGACATCAGCTGGTCTTGGACAGGCAAAGACGAGAATCACAATGAACCAAAGGGTTGGCATCATTATCTGTGTAACGACTTAATGTGAACATCAAGGGGGACCCTCACTAGGGGGCAACAAATGATTAAAATGAAATATGAAATATTTGTTAGACTTGCTGTCCAAGAAATTCATTAAAAACTCAGAGCAGTTGCTGATCCGGAAAACAACTGCTGCCTTTTCTATCAGGATATTTGGCTGTAGATCTTCAAAATACAATTTAATATTTCAAGAATAAAAAGGTTTGGGGTGAATTCTCATTCTCTGTATTAAAAGTGTTGAACTGTGTTATTTGCTACAAGGTGATGTCGATTTTTCATACTTAACCTCATTTAGAATGTGATTTTATTCGTTTAATTCATTCTTAATTTCATTCAGTCATAATTTTCATTTATTTATTTTTATGTATGAACACTGCATTGCATCTTGTTAAACTATGAATTTTAAACGGATAAAGTTCTTCTAAGTAACCAGGAAATCGACAGAGGCCAAAACCTCAACTTTTACTGTTTACCATAAGACAAGATGTACCTATGAATTTGTGACAAAGCTTTTTTTTTTTTTTTTTTTTTTTTTTCCCGGAATTCCACGGATTCCCCTGCATCACTGCAACCCCTGAAAAAAAAAAAAAAAAAAAAAAACTCCCCCCACCCCAACAAGAA